>CAUYWD010000472.1:0-83743 GCA_963576735.1 Bedellia somnulentella | reverse complement strand
CGGCGCTCCAATTTTCTTCACAAGCCAGCATAGCTTCGACTAGTGCTGGTGGAGAAAGGTCATGCCCAATTTTTTGTGTAAGGGTTCTCCTCTCGTTTGCCCATGCTGGACAAGCCTCCAATGTATGTTGGGCAGAATCCATGGTTTCATCACAGTGGTGACATTTGGCAGTTTCTTCGCGTCCTATTCTGTGAAGGTACTCACCGAAACAGCCATGTCCAGTGAGCACCTGGGTAAGTCTATAGGTGACGCTACCACTGTCTCGGTCCAACCAAGTGGTAAGACTTGGAAGGATTGCACTGACCGTGCGACGCCTAATTGATTGTGGTTCTTCCAATCTTTCCTTCCATGAGTCGATAGCTTGTCGACGCATTTGCTGCCGCAGTCCATCCCTTTCTCTTCCAGTAGGATTACCGTCTGAAGAACGCAGTTCCCTGTACACATTTGCATCAACATTTGCAAGTATGTCAAAGGGGGGCATGCGTGCCAAGAGAGTTGCAGCGTCAAAGGATAAGGTTCGGTAACCTCGAGCAACCCGAATAGCTATTTGGCGCTGAGCCCCATTCAGCTTCATTTTGTTTTTACGAGTTAGTTTGTCTGACCACACTGGTGCCGCATAGAGGGCTATGGATCGGATAACCCCTGCGTAAAGTTTCCGGACTTCCTCCCTTGGGCCTCCAAGATTCGGTAATAGTCTGTGCATAGCACCAGACGCCTTTTGAATCCGTGGAAGCAGTTTCTCAAAGTGTTCGGTAAACTTCCAACGACTATCTATAAGGACTCCAAGGTATTTCATGCATTGCCCTACCTGAACATTAGCATCTCCTACTCTGATTGAGTAATCTGGAGGATCCTGATTACTGGGAAGGTTGTGAAACCAGATAGCTTCTGTTTTGTGAGGGGCCACTTTCAATCCAATGCTTTCAATTTTGGAAACCACTCGAGCCACACTCAGTTCTGTGAGTCGGGCAGCTCTCTCAAAATTTTCCGCTTCGACTAACACAAGTGTGTCATCGGCATAACAGACTAACTTTGAGCCTAATGGCAGGTTACTGCGTAAGACGGTGTCATAGGCGAGGTTCCACAATAGAGGGCCAAGCACTGAGCCTTGAGGAACACCACATTCTACAGCCTTAATATAGGACTCACCGCTACGACCAACATAGGTAATAGATCTGCTACTCAGGTATGAGTTGACGATATTTCGCAGGTACAAGGGCACATTATGATAGATAAGTGCCTCTCGTATGGCTTCCCAGGGGAGCGTATTAAAAGCGTTAATAATATCTAGACTCACAGCCAACATAACCTTTCCCTCGGTGACTGTTTGTTCCGAAAGGCAGCGAACGTGGAGTATTGCATCCACTGTTGACCTCCCCTTTCTGAACCCAAACTGGGAATCTGATAGATTGGGGCCAGTTACAGATAAGTGATCAGTAAGACGATCGCTGATGATTCGCTCGAAAAGCTTACCAGCCTCATCAAGTAGACATATGGGTCGGTAAGCTGAAGGAGATGATGTGACCCTACCTTCTTTGTGCAACAGAACAAGTTTTGCCCTTTTCCAGATCAAAGGAAACACTCCGAGGCGTAAGCAGCTTGTAAATAGTCCCTTCAGACGGTCTCCAAGGACACTTAGAGCTAAAACCCAGGCACGGCCTGGAATCCCATCAGGACCTGGAGCAGTGTTTTTTGCTGCCAAGCGTTTAACGGACCAATTGAATTCCTCCGTCGATATGTCCCATTCGTCCGTCCATCGAGGCTGGTCCAGATGATCAATGACGGGGGAAAGGTTCGCATTGGCAGACGGAAACAAGGTATCCACTATACGTACCGTGAAGTCTGGTTGTAAGGTCTCCGTAAGTGGGGGTACCCATGGACGCAGTTTCCCCATCACCATCTTATACGGGCGTCCCCATGGGTCTCTGTCCAGCCCTTCCAGAAGTTCCTTCCAGGCGCTGGCTTTGGCGTTCGCTATGGCGATTTGGAACGACACTGTGGCCTCTCTGTATGAAGCATAAGCTATCGCCTTTTCTTCGGGAGTGGCTCGTCGCCTTCTACGGGCTCTTGTATACTGGCGTCTGCTAGACCAGCACACATTGCGAAGATGTGTAATCTCGTCTGTCCACCAATATTCTTTTTTGCGCTCCGCAGGTTTACTCCGAGGCATTGAGCAATCACAGATATCGGTCATGGTGTCTCGGAACCAGATGGCCGTATTTTCTGGGTTCGTTTCGTCTAGCTCTTCAGCCCAGTCTGCAACGTTCGCAGCAGCTATCAGAAGATCCCGATTAAGCTGCTTGAGGGACCATCTTTGTGGCAGGTTATTTTGTGGCCGGACTCCGCATGTGTGTGACTGGACTTTTACAACCATCTCGATATATTGGTGATCGGAGAGCGTAACTTCACCATCCGCAACTTTCCACCCAGTTATAATTCGTGAAGCTGACGAACTTGCCCAGGTCAAATCGACAATAGACTCGCCTTGCCATCGGATGCACGTCGGTATAGATCCTTGGTTTAAGAGTCCGAGGTTGAATTCCGAGGCCCATTCTAAAAGGGTCTCACTTTTTGGCTGACTCACAGTGTCTCCCCATACATGAGAACGAGCATTGAAATCACCAAGAACCAAAATGAGGTTTGTAGTAATGCTTCGAACGCCCGTTGATAACCCGTCCAAGTACCTTTCGTACTCGGCAAGGCTACAATTGGGTGATACGTAGCAGCCAACCACTGCAAATGGACCCCATTGTACAGCTACCCATCCAAGTCCTTTCGTTAAGAGGGACATTGGTAAGTTGTTAGGTATGCTACTCCAATATATAGCAACCAAGCCCCCACTGTCACCAAACCAGCGGGGATGATTTGGTACAGCGTAGGGCTCTGAGACTACGGCTACAGCCACAGACCTGGCCGCTATATTATGACAGAGTAAATCTTGTGCCCCCCTGCAATGGTTAACATTGCTTTGTAAGATCTTTAATGAGGTCATTGTTCCATTGCTGTTGGTCCCCTCTGAGTATCAATGTTTTCTGCATTTGGCACTGCAGGCACATTAAGACTCTGAGCTCGATCGCCTTTTTTTTTGGTGTCGCCTTTTGGCAAACAGGTCTTGCTTCCCAAACGGTGATCTGCAGGTCTGCCCAGATCCATGCAAAGTGGACATTTGGGGTTTAGTGTCATGCATTCACGCACCTTGTGCCCCAATTCCCCGCATTTAAAGCACCGATCCCCGCGGTCGATTGTGCTTCCACATTGATTCCTCACATGACCAAGTTCCAGGCACTTGTAACACTGTAAAGGTCTAGCTGTTAATGCTTGTACGCGAGCCGAAATCCAGCCTACCTGTAATTCTTTAGCAGCGACGAGATCGCTCACTATTTTCAGAGGACATTTTACCCAAATGGAACCAAGCCTATTCTTGGCGCTGTTTATTGCACCAACTTTGACGTCATTTGGGGAGCAGCCGCTATATTTGACTATGGCGGCCGATACATCCGCCGGGGTAATAGATTCGTCT
Organism: Bedellia somnulentella; assembly: GCA_963576735.1. Lineage (NCBI taxonomy): Eukaryota > Metazoa > Arthropoda > Insecta > Lepidoptera > Bedelliidae > Bedellia > Bedellia somnulentella. Next base: position 80,223 of record CAUYWD010000472.1, on the reverse strand, counting down.
AAGTCTTTTATTCTAAGCTCTCCACATTTGATTGGACGAGATATGCGCACGTTAAGGTCTGAGAGAGCCTGTATCATCTGAGATGCCAAGGTGTCAGCCTTGGTAGCACTGTCAGGACCTGGAACCTCCAGGAGGAGTCCTCCTGTTATGGTCCGCTTTTGGCGGATTGCTGGTATACCTAAATCAGTCAAGTTGATCCTCGATTTAGCAGCAGACATCACTTCCCCATAAGTCGAATTACTACCCTCTGGGACCGTTATGGTTATGACGGCATTTTTTGGTGGCTTTGGAGGCCTTTTCTTTTTCTTTGGGTTTGATGCAGCTTTTGCAACTTTTTTCGTTGACGCCGGCACTTGCTGCTTCGTTTTTGACGTTTTGTTTTGACGTCCAGCCACCGTTGCCCACGTTTCTGCAGTTACAGTTTGTGGCTCGTGGCAAGGCCTTGACACCTCAGGCAAATCGGCGTTTAAAGGCTGTGGCGGCGGTTTACGCTTCCTCGGTCTTTTTCCTTTTGCAGGGTTTTCTACCGGCTTTGTTTGTGCATTCATGGGATTCATGCTTTTCCTCAGAGGCGGCCTGATAGCCCTTCCTGGGAACAGTTCTTCCATAAAGGCAGCAAATTTATTATTTATAAGGGCTTCTACTGTTTCCAGCTCAATTGGCTTCTGTGCCACCGGTCTTGGTGCTGGTAGTGCAGGAGCTGAAGATTGATCCCTATTTACGAGAGTTCGTTTAGACATTTCAGCCATTTGCTTTTCTAGACCGGCTACTCTTGTTCGCAATTCTTGGTTCTCTTTTAAAAGGCGTTCGTCGTTGCAGCTATTTGAAGATCGTTGAGTCAATTCGACTGCGGCCGCTTCAAAGAGCCTAGCTGCTGCTTTTAAGTCCCTCACAAAAGTGCCCTTAAGGTTCCTGGACTTGTCAGCGACATGCTCTATCTTTGTGACAGCCTCTAAAACTTGAGCGCTTATTTCTGCTGTAGGCTGCGATTTCAAATCGGCACTCCAATCAATGACCTGATCAATTGGAAGAGGTTCAGCAAACTCATCATTTGTTGTTTTTTTAGGAACAACTCTTCTCCTTTGGGCGGTGACTCCACCACTTTTTGACTCAGTTTTTCGTTTCCGCGATGCTGTAGATAATACAGAAACTGAGGACGCAAAAGAAACGGAGGACTTCAAGGAGCTATCGCTCAACTCTCCATCGTCCAAATCCTCCCCATATACGCTCGACGCTGTTGCCGGACGACTGTCCAGAATAGCGTAGCGATTTAGCCGCCGATGGGCCTCTAAGTCTTTCAAACTTAGATGATGGGTGTTGCTCCCCCCAGAATACGAGGAGCAGCCCGCATCTTTCGATGCAGGGAGGGATTCTCCACCGGTTGAGCCGGTGGTACCCTCCTGGGGTAATTGTTTTCTTTTTTCACTCATCATGATATTTTGGTAGGCAATTTTACCCTCGGCCTACCATCGAGCTTTTCCCTATTCCCCCCCGCGCTAGGGACTGGAGACCCTCCAGCCATTCATCTTCTCGGCACGCTGACCTTAAGATTAGGGTAATTTTTTATAGAGGTTTTCTTCCTCGCGGCTCAGACCTCAATGGACTGAGCCCCCGTTTCTACAGAGTAGCTTTACGGGTTGGCCGGCAGTACTGCAAATATACCACCGCCCCATCCCGCCCCAACCATCGGATACGGGACCGACACTTAGGCTTATCATCACCTCAACGACAGCCGCCCGATTCGGAACAAACGCTGCGCTGGAACTCCTTTCGAACCGCCTGATACAGGACAGACACCCGAACAAAACTAGCACAGAAGCTAGTGCCACGTCTACTCGTCCACTTGTTGCAACTTCTGGAAGCAGAAATGAAAAGTGGACCCACCGCGATGCATTAGCTTCACCCCGGACTGGATTGCCCGAGGCTACTGAGCCCCCACGCCACGACAAGGCTGCACCGTGTGGGGGAACCTAACCTAACCTAACCTAACCTAACCTAACCTAACCTAACCTAACCTAACCTAACCTAACCTAACCTAACCTAACCTAACCTAACCTAACCTAACCTAACCTAACCTAACCTAACCTAACCTAACCTAACCTAACCTAACCTAACCTAACCTAACCGAGTCCTCTTGCCCCTCGGCCATCATTAAGAGTGCCCGCGTTTCTTGTTGCAAAAATTTGCTCCGCAGTTTTTAATGTTTTAAAAATAGTTGCAATCGGTTTTTGAAACTTGTTTTATCGTGATAAATACCGATAATTAATTACGCACATCCCTGTGTTTTTCGTTTCCCTGGGCAGTTGTAAAGCCCAGGGTTATAAGTGAAAAAGTGTGTTCTTGAAAAACCAAAAGTGCTTCAAAAAATCATAACTCCGGAACGAGATCTTTGACCTGTGGTTTTTAAACTGCAGTTATGTGCAACGTAGCGCGCTCTACCGGATTCCGAAAAAAATTTCCGCGCGCCGTTGAAAATTGAATTTTCGCGGCGACTTTTCCGAACTCCAGTTTTTCACCAAAAATTCGGGACAAGAGTTTGCTGGTGTTTTTTGAATACAGAAAATTGGACCCACATAACACAATACCAGGACAGTTGGAATTTTGAAAATCCGATGGAAATTGGATTTTTAGTGGAGGAAATAAGAAAACTATAAAATTGGTGCGAACTTCAAAAAATATTTATTTTAATTCTTCCGCGACAACTTGCTGGTTTATTGGTGATTCAGTTAGAGACTTTATCGAACTTTTATTTTAAGTGAAAAAATTTGTACATTTAATTTGACTTTTCACTGAGAAAAATCGGTTTTTCCGAAACTCTGAAATCCTAGAAATTACTGTGGGACTTCTAGGATTCAGGACAATACTGATATGCATGTAAGTACCCTTTTATGATAGATCTAGTAGAAAAATTTTTTAAATTTTGAATAATTTTATTATTATTTTGTATTTTTTGTGTTAATTTTGCTGTTTTTCCTATTTCCCCCTTAAGGGGTAGTTTGTAAAATTATTTTTCTATTAGATTTTAACAGGCCTTCAAAGGACGCGTCTAACGAGCCTAAGCTCATCAAAATCGGACCAAAACTGTGGCCACAGGACCGGTTTGCAGATTTCACAGCTCATTTCTGTAAGAGCGAGACAGGAAAGGTCGCCTGTTTCACAAAGTTTCAAACGCTCATAACTAAGTCATTTTTGGAGGTACCGACTTGCGGTTTTCTTTGTTGGAACGGGACCAACGAACTCTACATTTGTATGCTCTATATAGAGCAAGTGTAGAGCATTTTCTTACCCCCTCTTTTTCTCTCGCCATTCGATAGCGCTCGTCTCGCTGATTGTCTAGAACCCAATCTCGAGCTCGTACGACCTAAATTGTAGATTTTAGAGCGATTTTAAGTTTCTAGGTTCTATATATTTATTTATTTTATAGATAAATATATAGAAAATTGTCCCTAAAGTTGAATATCTCCGGAACGGAGAGTCCTACCGACTTCGGGTTTTCAACTTCGGACTGGTCTCTTTGAGCTATACACACTGAGCTACTCTACGTAGAGCAGAGGTAGAGCAAAAATTTCTCTTCCCGTTTTCCCCCATTTTCACGTGGAATTTTCATCCCGACTGTGTTTTAAACAGCCCAGCACGCGAATACCGTCCTCTGGAGACCTAGAAAGGTACATAGAGCAAAATTTTTATCGGCTCTAAAAAAAAAAAAAAATTTATTTTTATTGTAATATTAGGACAAGACTAGGGCTTCCACACCCATTATATTGTTGTTAATCATTTATTCTGTTAGGTTAGGTTGATATTTACTCTTAAACTAATTAATTTATCTTCTACACCCAATTGTATAACAACTGTTGACCAGTTTAGATTAGGTAGTACTTTTCCGCTTCTCGAAATGGCGAAAGTCAACAAAACCAACTCCATGGCTAATTTATCGATGGAGAAATTGGAATCTGCAATAACAGCAAAAGAAGAAAAACTTGAAGGATGCGTCGCCAAAGCAAAGAATACAATAACGAAAGCAAAAGCTGAACTGAAGGAGGCTGGAAACCTCAAAACCTCCATAAAGACGAACATTCTTACAACCTTGGACTTTCTATTTGAAATCATCCAAGAGCAGGCCCAGTCTCGAAACGAGCTGCTATTACTCTGCACTAAGCAAAAACTGTTTCACAGTCAAGAGCTGCTGAAAGAGAGGCAGAAAATTATGGAGGGTCTTGAAACAATAAACACCCTAAATCTGCCAGAGGCCATCACCCCCATCGTGGACTCTTTCGAAACATTGCGTAAGAGTGTCATCAGCATGACCACTCAGAATAATAATGAGGAACAAAAGGCCCTGATTGAGGATTTGCAGGCCACCGCTAAGGCGCTCTCTGATGCTGCGCACCGACCTCCAACCCAACCATCCGAAACGCTGACAAACGAAATTGAACCGTCAGAAGAACCCGAATATGACCCAGATGTGACAAGAAGAGATACCATGTACTCTATCATGGTAACATCCCACTCAGGCCAAGACACAAGCAGCCAAATAATGGAAAAACTCAGAACTAACATCAACTGCATCGAAGAAGATATCCGAGTCGACCGAATACGAATGGCAAAAGGCCAAAAGGTCATTATTAGTACCACCACTGAACGTTATACTGAATATCTCAAATCAAGAGTAGAGGAGGACAAGACCCTGAAGGTTGAATTCGCCAAGAACAAGGACCCTCAAATCATCCTGAAGGAGGTTCGGACCGAGACCACGGATGAGGAGATAATCGCGGCCATCGTTAGCAATTATAACAGTCAAATCTGGAACCAATATCCCGGTATACTTGAAGAAGACCGCGCCGCCACTGTAAAGTACAGGAAGAAAACCAAAAACCCCGAACTCTGCCATGTGGTCCTGTCAGTGCATCCACCCATGTGGGTCGCACTTGTAGAAGCAAAACAATTATATCTCCCCTTCCAATTAGTACGCATGGTCGACCAATCCCCACTCATACAGTGCACGAAATGTCTGGGCTTCGGCCACGGGCGCAGACACTGCAAAGAGCCGGAAGACCTGTGTTCCCACTGCGGCGGAAAGCACCAACGTTCGCGGTGCGAGCACTGGCTCGCGGGAACGGTTCCTCAGTGCCGTAACTGCAAACTGTCGAAAATGGCTCGTACAGACCACAACACCTTTGACTATATATGCCCCATTCGCAAGAAATGGGACGCGATAGCGCGCTCTGCAGTGGACTATTGTACATGATAGTTAGTAAACATGGGTGATATTATTATTTTATTTATTTAACTTATATATTTTAACATAAGGAATGAGAGGCAAAGGAATGTGTATTTAAAAATTAATCTTGTGAACTTAATAACTAGGAATATTAAAATACGATGTATATTGCATACAAAAGATTTTAAGGAACTTCCCACAAGTTATACCATTCAAAGACAATTGATGTAAGTAATATATTATTAAGAATATAATACTGTACATAATGATAGTAGAAAACAAGTCTGGCTATATATGTATACTTCTATTATAATTGTAAATCAAATCTCAGAATTGTAATATTCAAAACATATATTATCTAATTTAAATCGAATAATTGTAAAATTAAGAGTTGCAAAATGTAACAGATCAATACAACAAAAAAAAAAAAAAAAAGTGGAATAAAAAGAATAATAATGAAACATAAGTATAATAATACAAAAAAAATAAAAAAAAAAATATACAACTATGAAAAAAAAGAATAAAAAGAATAAAATATGAAGATAAATAAAATAAAATCTGAGCAACCTCTTTCTGAAACAATTATATAATAATAAACAACTTTATATTTCAACAACCAACATTTTATCATGTAAAAATTTGTATATTATGACAAACAAATGTATACCCAAACCATCAATTTGTAATTAAGCATAAACTTATATAATATAACAAACCACTTTATAATTAAACAACCAAAATGTAATCATGTATAATCTTAAAAAAAAAAAAAAAAAATTTTATAAAATATAATGAACAACTGTATATTAAAATAACTATATAATAAACAATCAATGTGAATCATCGACAAATTTCAAGTTATTCGATTGAATATTGATAAACAATCTGCAATCGAAAGCAAAAGTATTTATCTAAGGTTAAATAAAATAAAAAATAATAAAATAAAAATTTTATTCAGTTTACAAAAGTACATAATATTCATCTTAACCTAGTTAATTATTTTAAGTACAAAATATAACATTTTCCTGTTCCTGAGCTAGGTAATTTACCTGTATTTCAGGCAACAATAAACAAAAAAGGCTTAAACTATCAGTTTTCATATAATGGTATTGGTAAGTAGTGTATAAATTATTATCAGAAATCGATTGTATCTAACTAATTGTATTATTATGATAAAAAAAATAAAATAAAAACATCTTATATTAACTTATTATATTAAGCAATTCCTCTGATTCCGTGTATGTAAGATTTAATAGCCACGATTGAAGTTTTTTCTTGCATTCAAAGTTGTTTGAGTTATATAATTCTAGTAATCTATTAATTTTATTATATAAGTATGGTCCTAAAAATATAAAGAATCTATTTGTAATGGAAAATTTTGCACTATAGGTATTCAAACATACTATATCCTTTCGCCTCTTGTTTAGTGTATCAGGGTTGAAGTATAAGCTAGCATGCTGTTTTAGAACAGTGAATAGAATAAAGAGCTGGCGCACAGTTAGCACTTTGCATTGTTTATATAGTTCGGTAGTAGGGAAATAGAAAGGGCGCGCAGTAGCTACTTTAAGTAGCGCTCTTTGAGCTCGTTCCAGTTTTAACATAGTGGTTATGCCAGCACCTCCCCAAGATTTTATGCAATAAGTCAGTAAGGATTGACCAAGCGCTTGATAGATTTGCTTTATTAAAGCGTAGTCACATATGTGTCTCAACTTTTTAAATATTACTATAAGTTTTCTAATTCTATTACAGAGTGCATTAATATGGACCTTAAAAGTTAAAGTTACGTCGAGAGTAATTCCAAGATATTTGATGTTCATTGCTTTGGAGATAGTTGAGCATAGGCATGGTGCGCTATTAGTGCAAGTGCGGTGATGTGCATAAAGCGGGGTGTTATTGAGTAATGGTGTAGAAGTGTTCCTTGCGAAAATCATATACATAGTTTTATCAGTATTCAAGGACAGAAAATTATTAAAAAGCCAGTCATTCACAATATTAAAGCCAGATTGAGCGAATTTATAAGCTTCGTCTATTGTTTTTGCAGAAAAAAGTAAGGCTGTGTCATCTGCATATGAAACTATGGTGCCGTTATTAAGTTGGAGATTACATAGCTCATTAATATAAATCAAAAATAGGCTGGGTCCTAAGATACTACCCTGAGGGACGCCAAAGGGGTGGTTTTTTAAAAATGTGCTATAATTGTCTCTAATTTTTAGGCACTGAAGTCTATTACTAAGATAACTTTCAAATAATTTTAACTGAGTATCCCGAATGCCGATATTTTCTAATTTTTGCAATAAAATTGGAATTGAAATTGTATCAAAGGCCTTTTTGAGGTCGAGAAAAATCCCTATAACATGCATACCTTTGTCCAAATTTTGCACAATTTCATTTGTAAGGCAATGGACTGCGTCATCAGTTGATAACTTTTTACGGAAACCAAACTGGCAACTTGAGAGAAAGGATATTTCATCTAAATATTTTATTAACCTACTGTTCATTATTTTTTCCAAAATTTTAGAGAAAGTGGGAAGAAGAGAAATCGGTCTGTAATTATTTGGTTGGTTTTTATCCCCCGATTTATAAATCGGAATAACCACAGCTTTTTTTAATGACTCGGGGAATATACCTTGAGACAAACAATTTTGAAATATGAGAGTTAACGGAGGGGCTAGTATATCCTTACAAAATTTCAAAACTTTACATGAGATGTTATCCCATCCGGGGGCACTATTACTTTTTAAGTTATTTATAATACCCTCTACTTCAGAGACGTCTGGATCGATCATAACAAATGATTTAAGCCTTGAAGGGTGTTTAGAATTAGCTTGATAGTATTTTTCAAAATTTGCCTGTTCAGATAAATTCTTACCAATGTTAATGAAAAAGTTATTTATGAATTCCGCTGACTGTGTGGGAGCTGACCTTAGTTTGAATAGTTCGTTAGGTATATCATTATGTTTTTTCGTGCAGGTCTTTTTTTTAATGAAATTCCAAATTAATTTGTTGTTACTTCCCGCAGATTGAAGTTCTTTTTTCTCGTACTCACATTTTACATTTTTCAAAATTTTATTGCAAAAATTGCGATATCGTTTGTAAATAAGAGTAATAGTATTGTTAGTAGGCTCAAGCATATACCTTTTGTGCAACTTATCTCTATGTTTTATGCATCTGATTAAGCCAGGAGTTATCCAAGGTTTTATTATTTGGTACTTCCTGCTTTGACGAAACGTGCTTGTATTTTTCGCAATTGCATTTTGAACACAGTTAGTCACGTAATTCATAGAAAAGTTTACGTCAGTATTATTACAAACCGTGCTGAAATCTATTTGAATTAAATCACGTCTTACGTTTTGCATGTTAACACTAGAATAGCTGCGGCGGCATTTGTTATGAGTCAGCTTTAAATTCAATGTCAAAGGTTATTTAGTATATGAATATAAACTAAAAGTAATAGTCTATAAAATATGTATAAAGATTAAATAGTATATAAATGTTAATAAATCAGTGATAGACCATAAAATATGTATATATAGAAAGCACCTATGTTAACTGTCTGACAACACTGTTATCAGACGGAAAGTCACAATATCCTAAGCTATAAGCCAAAACTGCAGGAATTAAAAGAGTCCCTAACGATGTTACCACAGGTATCAGATGAGAAGGTCCATCTGTGGCTAAGCCACCATAATGTAACTTAAACATAAAACCTTAAATAAATACTGCTTAACAAAGTCCGCTTGTACCATGAAGCGGGAAAAGTACGTTTGAAACCCCTCGAACGGGGGTTTCATAATTAAAAAAAAAAAAAAAAAACCTAACCTAACCTAACCTAACCTAACCTAACCTAACCTTTTTTTTTTTTTACGTGGGGAAATCCTCATGGATTCCCCGTCGCACCCCCATGCGGCGGGGAATCCATGAGTGTGTCAGATGTCAGACTTCTACTGACTAAAACCCCACGGTGGTCCTTCTTGGTGCCCAAATGTGGTGTCTCTGGGTACTCTTCAATTGCAATGTTCCCGAGACCCCACGCACCTTATGCCTCGCGGCATTCCTTCATTGGGGGGGACGGAACCCCCCTTTTCCACTTTAGTAGTCACGGACGCTCAGGACCACCTAAGCGCCCGTCCTTCTTGGGCAGGGTTTGGTAGCGCGCAGATAGCCCCACTCTGCGCGCCTCCTGCCCGTGGAGCCCCGCTTTCGGCGACGCACGCCATATGGGGGCTCCGTGGTCTTAGAAGACCCTAACCGAGGCCGCGGTGCGTCAGTGGTTCCTGGCACCGCGGCGACGACGGCCCCTTCCAGTGGGGTCCGCCAACTCCCTCTCTCTTTCGGCGGCCTCCTTTGCAAGCATGACTCGTTCGCAAAAGGAGGCCGCCGCCGCCCACGCATCGGGTCTCTCCACCATAGCCGAAACGACAGCTGGTAAAGAGAGATCCGGGCCGATGATCGCCCGGAGTTCTGCCCTCTCTATGTCCCACGCTGGGCACACTTCAAGCGTATGCTGCGCCGTCTCCTCGGGGCAGTTTGCACAGTGGTGGCACCGAGCGGCCTGCTCTTTGCCCAGCCGCCACAGGTACTTTCCGAAGCAACCATGCCCGGAAAGGACCTGTGTCAGCCGAAAGCTCAGAGCCCCGTGCTCTCGTTGCAGCCACTGCTCAAAGACGGGAAGGATAGCCTCCACCGTCTTGTGCCCCGCACTAGGCTCGCCCAGCCTTAGTGCCCAAGCGTCGAGGGCAGCGGCCTCTTCTTGCTGTTTGTAGGCCGCTGTTTCCCGATCCGTGGGCTAGTGGCCCTGTGTCCGCCGTTCTTCGCGCCAGTGGAAGGTCGACGCGAGAACTTGCGCGTCTAACTCCCACGGCTTCGAACCCGCCATTAGGCAGGCAGCTTCTCGGGATACCGTACGGTATCCCCTTGACGCCCTGACAGCCATAAGCCGTTGCGGCGCGTGAAGAAGCGCCGCATTCGACCCCTTCAGGGCGTCAGCCCAGACTGGGGAGCCGTACATGGCCATGGACCGTACGACTCCCATGTAGAGCTGCCTGCACCCGTTCCTAGGGCCCCCAAGGTTCGGCAGGAGTCTGCAGAGTGCAGCTGCCGCAACCATCAACCGGGGCCCCAAACGCTCGAAGTGAGCGCGGAACGTCCATCGGCCGTAGAGCACTAATCCCAGATACTTCAAAGTTGACTCGACGGCAATCCTCTCGCCAATCGTGTCGTCTGCATAACAGGTAAGTTGGACACCCCAGAGGTTGGCGCCGCGTAAAACCCAATCGTATCCGATGTTCCACAGGAGCGGGCCCAAGACTGAGCCCTGTGGAACACCGCAAGACATCTCGCGGCGACCCCAACCCTCCCGAAGCGGATACGTGATGAACCGATCCGAGAGGTACGACCCGAGGATCCTCCTCAAGTACGGAGGCACTTCGTGAAATTTCAGTGCCTCCGTTATACAGGACCAGGGGATGGTGTTGAATGCGTTCTTGATATCGAGTGATACCGCCAACACCACCTCGCCCTGGGAGACCGCCTCGTCCGCTATTGAGCGGACTCGCAGAACTGCGTGTACAGTCGAGCGGCAGCGTCTAAAACCGAACTGCTGGTCCGAGAGATTTGGACCAGCTCCCTCGAGGTGCTCGACGATTCGGGCAGAGATCACCCTCTCTAAAAGTTTACCCGCCTCGTCGAGCAGCACAATCGGTCGAAAAGCCGAGGGTTCTACGGTGTCGGCGGGGCGCCCATCCTTTCGCAGAAGCACGAGTTTACCCGTCTTCCACGGCTCTGGAAACACACCTTGTTCCAGGCACGTGGAGAACAGGCCCCGAAACCTCTCCTCCAGGAAGGGCTTGAGCGCCACTACCCACGCCTGCCCCGGGATCCCATCTAGTCCCGGGGCCGTCTTCTTTTTCTTCAGGCGCTCTATGGCCACCGCCAACTCCGGTTCGGTTACTTCGGGGACGAGAAGTTCGTCAACCGAACGCCGCCGCTCAATCGCCATCATGGGGGGCTGATGCACCCCCCTGGCCGGGAACAGGGCCGAAACCACATTTTCCACCACAATAGTCTGGAGGCTCGTAGTTAGTGGGGGCGCCCATGGTCTTAACCTTTGCCTGGCCATTCTGTAGGCGCGCCCCCATGGATCATCGTCTAGAGCCTCCAGTAATTCCTTTCGGGAGGCTTCTTTGGCATCATAAATCGCCAGTTTTAATGCTTTCTTAGCCTCCCGGAAAGCCTCGACAACGCGGTTCTCTTCGGCCTCGTCCCGGCGTCTCCTTCTTCTTATTCTTTTGCACTGGCGTCTCGCCGCGATGCTCGCACGTCGGAGTTGTGCGATCTCGGCGGACCACCAGTGCATCTGGCGTCTCGGAGCCATTGGTCCCACTCGGGGCATCGACGCGTCGCATACCTCTGTGAGGGCTTCACGAAACCAGCTCACCTCGGCACTGATGTCGACGGCCGCACCGGGCGGCGGTGACATCCAGGACTGGACGATGGAGGCTTCCACCATCATCTCCTTGTCCAGCCTGCTGAGGGCCCACCTAGGTCCCCCATTTGCCGACGCTCCACCCGGTTGGGTGGCTGGTCTGGACGTGGAGATCTCAAACCGGATATACCGATGGTCTGAGTACGACTCCACGTCTGTGACAACCCTCCAGCCCTTGATCAGGGCCCAGAGGTCGGGAGTTGCGAATGTTAAATCGACAATCGAACTCCCGTTATGCCTGACGCATGTAGGTGTCGAACCCCTATTTGCCGCGGAGAATCCCGCGGCTGTCGCCCACTCTAAAACCGCCCCACCAAAGGCGTCTGTCGCCGGAGAACCCCAAGCCGTAGATTTGGCATTGAAGTCTCCAGCGACCAATACTTGGCGTGGGCGACATTGTAGGACTGCTGCTTCGAGATCTTGCAGAAAAGTCTCGAAATTGGCAAGGGAGTCGTTCGGCGAAAAGTAAAGGGAAAAGATAACTAAATCCCCCACCCGTGCCGAGACGAAACCCCTGCCCCTTCTCACTTCTTCTAGCAGCAGCCCCGACGAGCTAGTGACGGTTATAGCCGCCACACCATTTAGGTCCGACACCCAATTAGCCCTTGTAGGGACGTAATATGGCTCCGAGACAATACCCACATTAATAGACCACTCCGCCACGCTCTGAAAGAAGAGATCTTGAGCAGTGGCGCAGTGGTTCAAGTTCACTTGGAGGAACCGCAAAGCCATTATTAATTAACGACCATGGGTTCCTCCACTGGCCCTTTGTTCGGGCTGTTGCTGTCACTTGCTGGAGCTAAAAGTGGCATACTTTTCCCAGCATGTTGGCGCTTTTTAGGCTTTTTCTGTTTCGAAGTCGAACAGCTTTTTGCCCCCACTGAATGCTCGCTAGGTTTCCCTGTTGCCTTACAAATTGGGCAACATGGCTTGTTTAAGCATACCTCAGCTTTATGCCCTGAGGAGCCACAACGAAAGCAGAATTCGCTGCGATCCACCTGGGATTTACAATTGGCACGAACGTGCCCCGCCTCTAAACACTTGTAACAGCGCAACTCCCTATGTGGTAAGTGCTGCACTGTCACTCTGCCCCAGCCAATCTGTAAAGAGCCCGTCTGCAACAGCTTTTTAGCGGCAGCTATGGGACAACGTATGAGAGCCGAGCAGGATCCTCGGTACCCAACTGACACCTTTCCTACCTTAACATCATCCCGGACGCACCCACCCACGCAGGCCACTGCACCGGCTATTTCTCCTTCCGACACCGAGTCATCCAGGTCAATGAGTCGTAAAGCCTCAATTTTTGTTGGCCTGGATATCCTAACTGAGTCCAACGGAAGGACTTCCCTCAGTTTAGCCGCAAAGGCATCAGCTTTTTCTGGAGCCTGCTCACCCGAAATTTCGAATTTCCGAGCTCCAGTGAGAGCTGAGCGAATACGCATGGGCCCAATGCCTAAACCAGGGAAGTCGATTTTGGTTTTGGCATCGGAAATGATATTTCCCAGCGTTAACCCGCTTTTAGCAGCGTCTTCGCTCAAGCTCACTATCACCGCGGCAGAACGCGGAGGTTTAAGCTTTTTGGCAGCTGCTTGGGCCGTTACTTTTTGCGGGGCCTTGACAGGTGCAACGGCCTTCTTTTTCTTCCCTCCGCGGCGGACCACGGTTGCCCAGGACTCATTCACAGTTGATGAGGTGCCAGGAGCCGGCTGTGATATCGGAACCGCAGCCATTGCTTGACTCCGGTTTTTCGGGGTTGCCTCATGTACCGGCAATGGAGATGGTTTAGGCGTTTGCTTTCCCTTTCCTTTGCCTTTATTTTTCTTCACATTTTCTTTAACTTTCTCTTCTACCTGGGGAGACAAAGGTTTAGAAGTTTGCCCAACTTTGGACGCCTTATCAAATGCCAGGGGTGGTCTGACACGTTTTTCAGGCAAAAGCCGATCTTCTAGGGCCTCTAACCTGGCGTTTACCATAGTTCCGACATGAACCATGATTGTGCGAGCCAGGTTCGAGTCGGCTTCTGGGTCTGAACGGCCATTACGAACCTCATCTCGTAGTGCGTCCAGCTCTTTTCTCAGGGAATTTTGCTCTTGTTGAAGGTTGGCATTGTCAACCCTCAGTTGAGTGAGCTCATCTTTGAGGCGAGAATTTTCTTGTTGGAGCTTTCTGGTGTCTTCCGTTGAAGACCTCTCCAACAAAGCATCCGAGGACTCCATGATGGAAGCAACAGCATTTTTGAGGACCTTTACCATGGTTCCCTTCAGTCTCTTGGATTTATTGGCCACCTCTAAAATGGCGGTCGTATCCACTTTTATCTGGGAATTGATGTCGTGAGCCGTCTTAGAAGACGCAGGAACTGGATTCTCCAGAGTTTTTTCTCGTCTTTTTTCTGCGAGCCGGTTATATTGCTCCATTTTTTGACTCAAGTCCTCTGTTTCCTGCAGGAGAAAACTCTCTCGTCTTGCTTTCGCAGCTTCCTCACGGGCTTTCCCTATGCCAATGTATTTACCCGACGTGGGTGGCCGGCCTCGCCCCCTCTTTGCAGAGGTTTTGCTTGGGGTTGGAGACGATATGTCCCTTCCCCTCGTAGAGTCAGAACCAGATGAGGCCGATTCATTTCCTCCATAACTCCGCTTTCGTCGGGAGTCTAATTGACTCTCCTTCGATTTGGAGCCAACAATGTTCTCTGTGGAAACGTAAGAGCTGTCGCTCATAATTTCAACAGCCGTATCGCTCATATCTAAGTCCGTAAAGAGATTGCATTGGTCGTTGTTGTGGAAGTTTTTGCCCCCCCCAGAATACGCGGGGGCGCCTTCCGCAGAAGCCGAAGGGTGGGATTCCCCCTTTCGGGGACCCACCTGGGTAATTCTCTTCAAAAATTCCTTGTTCATTTTGTTGTTTTGGTAGGCTTTACCCTCGGCCTACCATCGAGCTTAACCCCCCTACATCGAGCCGTACATTGCCATTGATCGTACGACCCCCATATAGAGCTGCCTGCTTGCGTTCCTGGGGCCCCCAAGGTTCGGCATGAGTCTGCTAAGAGCAGCAGCCGCAACCATTAGCCGGGACCCCAAACGCTCGAAGTGAGCGCGGAACGTCCAACGGCCGTCGAGCACTAATCCCAGGTATTTCAAAGTGGACTCGACGGCAATCCTCACGCCACCCACGACGATGGCGGATTCTCCCACTGGCGGACGATTCCGAGGCCCATGAAACCACATGGCCTCGGACTTATTCAGGGCCACTTCAAGGCCCAGAAGCCTTATGCGGCGCACAACGTGCGCCACTCCCGCTGTTGCGCGGATGGCGGCCTCCCTGTATGTTTTCCCTCGAGCCGTCACTAGGGTGTCGTCTGCATAGCAGGTTAGCTGGACACCCCAGAGGTTGGCGCCGCGCAGGACCCAGTCGTAGCCGATGTTCCACAGGAGCGGCCCTAAGACTGACCCCTGTGGCACACCGCATGACATAGCGCGGCTTTCCCAACCCTCCCGAACCGGGTAAGTGATAGAGCGGTTCGAGAGGTACGACTCGAGGATCCTCAATATGTATGGAGGCACTACATGATACTTGAGTGCCTCTTTAATACAGGGCCAGGGCATGGTGTTGAAAGCGTTGGCGATGTCCAGTGACACCGCCAAAACCACTTCGCCCTGTGCGACCGCCTCATCCGCTATTGCGCGAACGCGCAACACCGCGTGTACCGTTGAGCGGCATCGGCGGAATCCAAACTGCTGGTCCGATATGTTTGGACCTACTTCATCGAGGTGCTCGACGATTCGGGCAGAGATAACCCTCTCGAAAAGTTTGCCCGCCTCGTAGAGCAGCACGATAGGCCGAAACGACGATGGGACGACAGAGTCGGCGGGGCGCCCTTCCTTTCGTAGGAGGACGAGTTTGCGCACCTTCCAAGGCTCTGGGAATACCCCTTGTGTCAGGCACAGGGAAAGCAGGCCCCGAAACTTCTCCTCCAGGAAGGGTTCCAGCGCGACCACCCAGGCTCGCCCCGGGATGCCGTCTAGTCCCGGGGCTGTCTTCTTCGCCTTGAGTCGCTTTATTGCCACCGCCAACTCCGGTGCAGTCACTTCTGGGACCAGCAGTTCTTCCTCCTCGGGCTGCCGCTCTGCAGCCATCACTGGGGGCACATGGGCTGCCCTTGCCGGAAACAAGGCCGAGACCACATCTTCCGCTACGTGGGGCTGGAGACTCGTCGTCAGTGGGGGCGCCCAAGGGCGAAGCTGCTGCCGCACCGCTTTGTACGGCCTGCCCCATGGGTCATTGTTCAGAGTCTCCAGCGATTCCACCTTGGAGGCGATTTTGGCCCTGAGAACTGCAATCTTCAGGGCTGTTTTCGCCTCGCGGTACCGGTTTACTATGTCTTGTTCCTCGGCCTCGATCCGGCGTCGCCTTCTTCTATAACGTTTACACCGGCGGCCCGCCTCCATACTAGCTCGTTGGAGTTGAGCTTGTGGAGGAAAAGGGAAGATCTTCCGCCAGGCGGTGGTATGCCTGGGGACCGCGGTCCAACTGTATTAAGTTGAAACTTGTATATATAGTAAACATTTTAGAAACTTCGATTGCGCGATGTACGATTTGTATGGCGAGTCTTGATGACGCGTGTGACGTGTTGCTGTGGAATGTGATTCTTCTTGCACTGTCAGCGTTTCTATGTAGTGCGCGTCATTGTGTACTGACAGCGCGTCGCTACATTACTCCCCCTCCAACAGGAAATTTTGACTCCATATCTTCGTGCCAGTGTGTGTATGCTCGACGGCCATGTGTGCCGGAACCTCAATGCTGACTCCAACAGCCACGGTGTGGGTGCCCCGTTGCGTGTCCCATTGCTGCCGTGCTGCGAGTCGTTTTTCGTGAGCCGTGGATTCGAAGCGCATTTTGTCTGCTGTCCTTTGATATCCTTTTGCTGCTCGTACTTGTCTGGCCAATCCAAATGACTCCTTGTGCTTTGAAGGACGCCATCGTGTTCTGTAGTCGGTGGTCACCAATGTGGAGGAAAAGGGAAGATCTTCCGCCAGGCGGTGGTATGCCTGGGGACCGCGGTCCAACTGTATTAAGTTGAAACTTGTATATATAGTAAACATTTTAGAAACTTCGATTGCGCGATGTACGATTTGTATGGCGAGTCTTGATGACGCGTGTGACGTGTTGCTGTGGAATGTGATTCTTCTTGCACTGTCAGCGTTTCTATGTAGTGCGCGTCATTGTGTACTGACAGCGCGTCGCTACAAGCTATTTCGGCGGACCACCAGTGTACTTGTTTCCTCGGAGCCATCGGTCCCGCCCGGGGCATGGACGCGTCGCAAATCTCTGTGAGGGCCCCACGAAACCAGTCCACCTCGGCACTGATGTCGTTGGCCGTATCAGGCGGCGCTGACCAGGACTGGACAATGGCTGCTTCAGCCATCAGTTCTTGGTCCAGCCTGCTGAGGGCCCATCTTGGTCCCCCATTCGCCGATGAGCCGCCTGATGAGGTGGCTGCACGTGACGCGGAGACCTCGAACCGGATATAACGGTGATCCGAGTATGTCTCCACGTCAGTGGTGACCCTCCAGCCCTTGATTAGGGCCCAGAGACCGGGAGTTGCGAAAGTCAGGTCGACGATCGAACTCCCGTTATGCCGCACGCATGTGGGTGTCGAACCTATATTGGCAACAGTTAGCCCGGCAGCCGTTGCCCACTCAACTACAGCCCCGCCAAAAAGTTCAGTCGCCGGAGACCCCCAAGCCACAGATTTGGCGTTGAAATCCCCGGCCACTAGCACCTGGCGGGGGCGCCGTTGAAAGACTGCTGCTTCCAACTCTTGCAAGAAGACCTCAAAATTCGCAAAGGAATCGTTGGGGGAGAAGTAAATCGAGATGACTACTATCTCCCCGATCCGCGCCGCAACGAAACCCCTGCCGCGAGATACTTCCTCCAGCAGCAGCCCTGACGACCGGCTGACGGCTACAGCAACTGAGCATCGCACATGAGCGGAACATGCACCTCTCATTCCTTCATTAATTTGCCCTATTTTTACGTCAGCCGACGAGCAACCACCATTAAGGGCAACAGCAGCAGCAATTTCCTCTTGAGAGACTGAGTCGTCTAAGTCCACAAGGCGGATGTCCTCCAGCTTAGTTGGCCTGTAAACTTTGATCAACTCAGAATCAAAGCATTCCCAAGCAAGTTTTGAAGCCAGGACGTCAGCTTTTTCTGACGATCCTTCCCCAGAGACTTCAATCTTGCGGGCACCCGTGATGGCAGTTCTAATCCGCACTGACCCTATTCCGAGTCCAGAAAGATTTAGCTTCTCCCTAGCTTCGGTCATCACCTTTTTATAGGTGATACCACTATCTGGGGCTGACTCATCAAGGTGGACAATCACCGCTGCTGAACGAGGCACACGTAGTTTTTTGGCCGCTTTTGTCGCTTTACTCAATGCAGTCGGTTTCACTGTTGCATTGGTGTTTGGTGACTTCTTTTTTCCCCGGCGCACCACCGTTGCCCATGAATCCTCTTCCGAGGGTTTGGAGGGTCCAGGGGTTGGCTGTGTCACTGATAAAAGAGGCTCCGGGACACGAACAACTGAGGTAACGCTGGCAGTATTGGGCGTTTCTGGTTTCGATTTTTTCCCCTTGCCCTTACCCTTACCCTGACTAGTCCGACTAGCATCTGCACCTTTTGCAGCGGCAGAAGTTTCCAGCTGCGATTTGCTGATTGTGTTTGATTTGCTCTGTAATCTGTCAGCAGCCAACGGAGGTCTTAGTCGTTTCTCCGGTAGGAGACGACTTTCTAACGCTTCTAGTCTGGCATTCATCATGGTCCCTACTTGGACCATGATAGACCGAGCCAGATCATCGGTTGACGGTACAGCTGGGTTTGAATTGGACCGAGCCATGTTAAACTCAGCCTTCATCTCAGCCATTTCCCTTCTCATGATATCTAATTGACTAGCTAGATTTTCCCTGTCCGCTCTGATGCGTTGGTTCTCTTCTTGAAGCCTTGCTAGATCTTTTTGCAGCTTCGTCACTTCACCAGAAGAAGAACATTCTTTTAAGAGCTCTGAGTTGGCTACTATGTCCTCTGTCGCTTGTTTCAGATCCCTGACATAGGTACCTTTCAGGTTACCGGATTTCTTCGCAATTTTGAGTATAATTGCGGCCTTATCTTACACCGTTTTTGCCAACTCGGCAGCAGATCTTTTCCCCACAGGGATTAAGGAAGGCTGGAGTTTAGCTGCTCGCGCGGCATATCGATCCACTCTCTGAGAAAGATCTTCCTGCTCGGAGGCACTCTCTTCCTGCCGCATGAACTTTCGACGAGCTGCAGCAGCCTCGGCTCTTGCCTTTCCTACGCCAATATACTCACCAGTAGTTGGTGGCCTGCCTCGGCCCCTCTTTGCCGGGGCTTTACTAGAAAGTTGGGATTTACTAGTGTTGGTTCCTACATCTGAATCGGAAGAAGCCGACGCAGATCCAGTAAAGGTCCTCTTTCGCTCAGAACCGGTAACCGAAATGGAACCGTCTCTGTCCACCGCAGAGTTGAATGAGCTATCGCTCATTAACTCCACGGCTGTATCGCTTAAATCGAAGTCATGTATCAAATCGCTGTGGTTGTCGGTGTGGCAATTTTTGCCCCCCCCAGAATACGTGGGGGCGCCTTCCGCGGCCGCGGAAGGGTGGGATTCCCCCTTTCGGGG
This sequence comes from Bedellia somnulentella, assembly GCA_963576735.1. NCBI lineage: Eukaryota > Metazoa > Arthropoda > Insecta > Lepidoptera > Bedelliidae > Bedellia > Bedellia somnulentella. The sequence goes on along the minus strand of CAUYWD010000472.1, from coordinate 60,828 downwards.
ACCCACCTAGGTAAAACTTTTCAAAAATGCCGTGTTGTCCATAATGGTGTTGGTAGGCTTTACCCTCGGCCTACCATCGAGCTATACCCCCCCACCCCTGCGCTTGGCACTGGACTCCCTCCAGACATTCATCCCCTCGGCACGCTGACCTTGGGATTAGGGACTTATTAGACTAATTTTTTATAGAGGTTTTCTTCCTCACAGCCCAGACCTCAGTGGCCTGAGCCTCCGTTCCCACCGGAGTAGGTTTACGGGTTGGCCGGCAGTATCATGAAGACACTGCCGCCCCACAAAGACAGAACCTGGCCGATCGATGCGATACAGACGCCAGGTTCTAACACCCGCCCCAGCTGTCCAATGTGGGCAAACGCTGGGGCTAAGCCGTGCACATCAGAATGTGCCACGACTTCCCGTCCGCTTACTGCTCGCTCTGGAAGCAGAGGAGAGAAGCGGGCTCTCGGTACATTAGCTTCACCCCGGGCTGGATTGCCCGAGGCTACTGAGCCCCCACGCCACGACAAGGCTGTACCGTGTGGGGGAACCTAACCTAACCTTTTTTTTTTTTTTTACGTGGGGAAATCCTCATGGATTCCCCGCCGCATGGGGGTGCGACGGGGATATGTCAGACTCCTACTGACTAAAACCCCACGGTGGTCCTTCTTGGTGCCTGTTTGTGGAGCCTTCGGGTCGTCTGGCATTAAGCAATTCATCGCCGCTGACTCCACGCACCTAACGCTTGTCAGCGTTCCATCTTAAGGGGGGGGACAGAACCCCCCTTTTCCTCTTTTGTAGTCACGGACGCTCAGGACCACCTAAGCGCCCGTCCTTCTTGGGCAGGGTTTGGTAGCGCGCAGATAGCCCCACTCCGCGCGCCTCCTGCCCGTGGAGCCCCGCTTTCGGCGACGCACGCCATATGGGGGCTCCGTGGTCTTAGAAGACCCTAACCGAGGCCACGGTGCGTCAGTGGTTCCTGGCACCGCGGCGACGACGGCCCCTTCCAGTGGGGTCCGCCAACTCCCTCTCTCTTTCGGCGGCCTCCTTTGCAAGCATGACGTGTTCGCAAAAGGAGGCCGCCGCCGCCCACGCATCGGGTCTCTCCACCATGGCCGTGACTAAGGCTGGTAGAGAGAGATCCGGGCCAACGATCGCCCGGAGTGCTGCCCTCTCGTCGTCCCAAGCTGGGCACACCTCAACGGTGTGTTGCGCCGTATCTTCGGGGCAGTTCAGACAGTGGTGGCAACGAGCAGCCTGCTCCTTGCCCAGCCGCCACAGGTATTTCCCGAAGCAACCATGCCCGGAAAGGACCTGTGTCAGCCGAAAGCTCAGAGATCCGTGCTCTCGCTGCAACCACTGCGTGAAGACGGGGAGAATGGCCTCCACCGTCTTGTGCCCCGCGCTCGGCTGTCCCAGCCGTAGCGCCCAAGCTTCCAGGGCAGCAGCTTCAACCTCTGTTTTGTAAGCCGCAGTTTCCCGTTGCGTGGGCCAGTGGCCCTGAGTCCGCCGTTCTTCTCGCCAATGGAAAGTGGATGCTAGAACGTTTGCATCCAGATCCCATGGCAAAGAACCCGCCAAAAGGCAGGCAGCCTCCCGGGATACCGTTCGGTATCCCCTTGACGCCCTTACGGCCATAAGACGTTGCGACGCATTTAGAAGCGCCGCATTTGAACCATTAAGGGCGTCTGACCAAACTGGGGAGCCGTACATAGCCATGGACCGTACGACTCCCATGTAGAGCTGCCTGCACCCGTCCCGAGGGCCCCCTAGGTTCGGCAAGAGTCTGCAAAGCGCAGCTGCCGCAACCATAAGTCGGGGCCCCAAGCGCTCGAAGTGAGCGCGGAACGTCCAACGGCCGTCGAGCACTAATCCCAGATATTTCAACGTGGACTCGACGGCAATCCTCACGCCACCCACAACGATGGCGGATTCTCCCTCTGGCGGACGGTTCCGAGGCCCATGGAACCACATGGCCTCGGATTTGTTCAGGGCCACTTCAAGGCCCAGAAGCCTTATACGGCGCACTACGTGTGCCACTCCCGCTGTTGCGCGGATGGCGGCTTCCCTGAATGTTTTTCCCCGAGCCGTCACTAGGGTGTCGTCTGCATAGCAGGTGAGTTGGACACCCCAGAGGTTGGCACCGCGCAAGACCCAGTCATAGCCGATGTTCCACAGGAGCGGCCCTAGAACAGAACCCTGTGGCACACCGCAAGACATTGCGCGACTACTCCAACCCTCCCGAACCGGATAGGTTATAGAACGGTCCGAGAGGTACGACTCGAGGATCTTCAATACGTACGGAGGCACTGCATGATATTTGAGTGCCTCTAGTATACAGGGCCAGGGCATGGTGTTGAAAGCGTTAGCGATGTCCAATGACACCGCCAGCACAACTTCGCCCTGGCTTACCGCCTCATCCGCGATTGCGCGAACGCGCAAAACTGCATGCACCGTTGAGCGGCACCGGCGGAAGCCATACTGTTGGTCCGACAGATTTGGACCTATGTCGTCGAGGTGCTCGACGATTCGGGCAGAGATCACTCTTTCAAAAAGTTTGCCCGCCTCGTCGAGCAGCACGATCGGCCGAAACGCCGATGGTTCGACGGAGTCAGCGGGGCGTCCCTCTTTGCGCAATAGGACTAGTTTTCCTACCTTCCAAGGCTTAGGAAACGCACTTTGGGTTAAGCACATGGAAAGCAGGGTCCGGAATTCCTCCTCAAGATAGGGCTCTAGTGCAGCGACCAAGGCTCGCCCCGGGATTCCATCTAGTCCCGGGGCCGTCTTTTTTGCCTTTAACCGCTTTATTGCGACCGCCAACTCCGCTTCCGTCACCGCTGGAACAACCTCGACTGCATCCGCCGGACTATGCCGCACCGGAGCCATCAACGGGGGCTGGAGTTCTGCTCTTGCCGGGAACAAGGCCGATACCACGTTTTCAACAACCTGAGGCTGGAGACTCGTAGTTAGTGGGGGTGCCCAGGGGCGGAGTTTTTGTCGTGCCGCTCTATATGGCCTTCCCCACGGGTCGTTATTAAGAGTCTCCAGCATCTCCGCCTTCGACGCGAGTTTGGCCGCAAATATCGCAGATTTGAGGGCCCACTTCGCCTCACGATACTCGTTTACAATGCGGAGCTCCTCGGCCTCGTCCCGGAATCTCCGTCTCCTGTATCTGTTGCACCGGCGGCCCGCCGCTAAACTTGCTCGTCGGAGCTGAGCAATTTCAGCAGACCACCAATGAACTTGGCGTCTCGGAACCATTTTTCCCGCTCGGGGCATCGACGCATCACAAATCTCTGTGAGGGCCACACAAAACCAGTCCACCCCACGACTGATGTTATTTGCCAAGTCAGGCGGCGCAGACCAGGACTGGACGATGGCTGCTTCAGCCAGCAAATCGTTGTCCAGCCTGCTGAGGGCCCATCTTGGACCCATATTCGTCGCCGAATTGCCTGCTGAGGTGGATGCACGGGACGCAGAGACCTCGAACCGTATATAGCGATGGTCCGAGTATGTTTCTGCGTCCGTGATGACCCTCCAGCCCTTAATTAGGGCCCAGAGACCGGGAGTTGCGAAGGTCAGATCGACAATCGAACTCCCGTTGTGCCGGACGCATGTGGGTGTCGAACCTCTGTTTGCCACAGTTAACCCCGTGGCCGTCGCCCATTCTATGACAGCCGAGCCAAAGCGGTCCGTCGCCGGAGAACCCCAAGCCACAGATTTGGCGTTAAAGTCCCCAGCGACTAACACCTGGCGTGGGCGACGTTGCAGGACTGCTGCTTCCAACTCCTGGAGGAATACCTCGTATTCAGCAAAAGAATTGTTTGGGGAGAAGTAAATTGAGATAATCACAATCTCCCCAACTCGCGCCGAAACGTAACCCCTGCCCCTAACTACCTCTTCAAGCAGCAGCCCTGATGCCTGGCTGACGGTGATCGCCGCCACGCCATTCAGGTCCGACACCCAGTTTGCCCCTGTAGGAACGAAGTATGGCTCCGAGACCACCCCCACTTGAATCAACCACTGCGCTGTGCTTTGGAAGAACAAATCCTGAGCAGTGGCGCAGTGGTTGAGATTGGCTTGGAGGAACTTTAGGGCCATTGTTAATTGACGACCATTGGTTCCTCCTGAGCTCTTTGCACATTTATAGTCGGCATTGAGCGGCCTACTTCTATAGGCACCTTCTTCTTTTCGGGATTAGGTTTTTTACCTTTCCTTCTTTTGTTAGTAGCAGAACAACTTTTCGCCCCAACTATGTGGTCTGCTGGTTTGTTTTCCCCTTTACAAACTGGACAACATGGCTTGTTGTTGCAGTTTACTACTTTGTGGTCAGGTGAACCACAACGGAAGCATAGATTGCCACGGTCCACTTCTTCTTTGCATTGGGCCCGCACGTGGCCAGCTCCCAGGCATTTGAAACATCGCAGTTCTCTTTGGGGAAGATGCTGCACACGAGGCCAGCTCCAACCAACTTGTATGGAACCCATCTGAAGGAGCTTCTTAGCCGTAACCACTGGGCATATGACAACTGAAGTGGAAAGGCCTCGAGGACCACTAACAATTTTACCAACTTTCAAGTCCTCGGGCTTACAATCGCCGGCACTTGCGACAGCTAGGGTTGCCTCCTCAATGGTGACAGAGTCATCTAGACCAACAAGCCGAATGGCTTCCGTTTTCGTTGGTCTTGAAACTTTCACCAAGCCTGGAGGAAGCACTTCTCTCAACTTCTCAGCCAAGGTATTTGCCTTGGTAGAAGCTTGTTCCCCAGAGATTTCGATCATTCGGGCTCCTGTTAGTGCGGATCGCATTCTCAGGGGCCCGATTTCTAATCTTGACAGGTTTATTTGCGTCTTGGCATCACCTATCACACCCTTGTAGGTTAGTCCTTCCTTTAGGGCCTCTTCGCTAATGCTTATTACGACTGCTGCAGATCGTGGTGGCTTCAGTTTCTGGCCAGCAGTTTTCGCCGTCTTTGCTTTTTGGGGTCTAGCAGGGATTTCTACTTTTTTACCCTTGTTTTTATTTTTTCCCTTTCTAACAACCGTCGCCCATGTCTCAACTGTGCTTGGTGTTGTTGAAGCGCCAGGTATGGGCTCCATATCGTTTGACTGCGGGATATTTGAAGAATTCGTCTCAGGTTGGGTAGTCTTACTCTTTTTCCCCTTGCCTTTTCCTTTGGCTGTCAACCTCTCAAGGGTGGATTTGGCTGTAGGAGCAAAGTTTTCCACCAATCTCAGACTACTTTGAGCTTTATTTGCCCTTTTGTCTGCAGCCAGTGGTGGCCTCAGTCGTTTTTCCGGAAGAAGCCTCCCCTCTAAAGCTTCTAACCGTGCATTTACCATGGTCCCCACCTGGACCATTATTGATTGAGTCAGAATTTCGCCGACTTCTAGGCTTGGAGCGCTTCCGCCACTTCTGACTTCTGCCCGGAGGGCGTCCAACTCCTTTCTGAGGGCTATTTGTTCAAGGTGGAGACCCTCGTTGTTTTCTTTCAAAAGCTGCAATTCCTTCTTGAGGCGAGAGTTTTCAGCTTGCAACTTCATCGATTCAATCGATGAGGTCCGCTCCGACAGAGCCTCAGAAGACTCCTTGATCGAGGTAGTGGCATTCTTAACGGCTTTTATCAAAGTACCTTTAAGTGCCTTCGACTTTTGTGCTACGTCTAATATAACTGACAGTTGGTGTTGCACATTTTCAAGTAGATCTTCTGCCGTCTTTTCAGAGGCAGGTATACCTGCAATAGCAGTCTCTGCCGCCTTTTCTCTCTTTTTCTGCTCCTGCCGATTATATCGCTCCATTCTCTGCGTAATATCTTCTTCCTGTTGCAGGAGGAAATATTCTTTTTTGGCAGAAGCAGCTTCCTCACGTGCTCGGCCTACACCAATATATTGGCCAGTTGTTGGAGGCCGACCACGACCTCTCTTGGCGGGAGCTTTTTCAGAAGTTGGTGACTTCCGTTTGTCCTTCTCTGCTTCTGAGTCTGATGTTGCTGACTCAGATCCGTCATAAATTCTCTTACGCTGGGAACCCGAAGGTGACCCGACAAAGAAAGAGCCAATATTGTCCACCGTAGAGGTATATGAGTTGTCACTCGACTCTACGGCTGTGTCGCTTAAATCAAAATCCATGGTGATACGGGCTGGATTGCCCGAGGCTACTGAGCCCCCACGCCACGACAAGGCTGTACCATGTGGGGGAACCTAACCTAACCTAACCTAACCTTTTTTTTTTTTTTTTTTTTACGTGGGGAAATCCTCATGGATTCCCCGCCGCATGGGGGTTGCGACGGGGATATGTCAGACTCTTACTGACTAAAACCCCACGGTGGCCCTTCTCGGTGCATAACTGTGTTAGGGGTCCTTGAAGACTTCACCGGAGGTAATATTCCTCGGACCCCTTGCACCTACGCCAAATGGCGTGACTCTCGGGAGGGTGTTATTCCACCCCCCTTTAAATTCACCTTCAGCTTGCAGCGGACGCTCAGGGCCACCTGAGCGTCCGCTTCATCTCGGGCAGGGTTTGGTAGCGCGCAAATAACCCCCTTTGCGCGCCTCCTGCCCGTGGAGCCCCACTTTCGGCGACGCACGCCATATGGGGGCTCCGTGGTCTAAGAAGACCCTACCAAAGGCCGCGGTGCATCAAGGGTTCCTGGCACCGCGGCGACGACGGCCCCTTCTGGTGGGGTCCGCCAACTCCCTCTCTCGTTCGGCGGCCTCCTTTGCAAGCATGACTCGTTCGCAAAAGGAGGCCGCCGCCGCCCACGCATCGGGTCTCTCCACCATAGCCGCGACCACGGCCGGCAGAGAGAGATCCGGGCCGATGACCGCCCGGAGTGCTGCCCTCTCTTCGTCCCACGCTGGGCACACTTCCAATGTGTGCTGCGCCGTCTCTTCGGGGCAATTTAGGCAGTGGTGGCAACGAGCAGCCTGCTCCTTGCCCAGCCGCCACAGGTACTTCCCAAAGCAACCATGCCCGGAAAGGACCTGTGTAAGCCGAAAGCTCAGAGATCCGTGCTCTCGCTGCAACCACTGCGTAAAGACGGGGAGAATCGCCTCCACCGTCCTGTGCCCCGCACTCGGCTGACCCAGCCGCAGTGCCCAGGCCTCCAGGGCAGCTGACTCGACCTCCCGTTTGTAGGCCGCAGTCTCCCGATCCGTGGGCCAGTGGCCCTGTGTCCGCCGTTCTTCACGCCAGTGGAAGGTCGACGCGAGAACTTGCGCGTCTAACTCCCACGGCTTTGAACCCGCCATTAGGCAGGCAGCCTCTTGGGATACCGTACGGTATCCCCTTGACGCCCTGACAGCCATGAGTCGTTGCGGCGCATGAAGAAGCGCCGCGTTTGACCCTTTCAGGGCGTCAGCCCACACTGGGGAGCCGTACATAGCCATGGACCGTACGACTCCCATATAGAGCTGCCTGCATGCGTCCCTAGGGCCCCCAAGGTTCGGCAGGAGTCTGCAGAGTGCAGCTGCCGCAACCATCAACCGGGGCCCTAAACGCTCGAAGTGAGCGCGGAACGTCCAACGGCCGTCGAGCACTAATCCAAGGTATTTCAAACTTGACTCGACGGCAATCCTCTCGCCACCCACGACGATGGCGGATTCCCCAACCGGCGGACCGTTCCGAGGACCATGGAACCACATGGCCTCGGACTTATTCAGGGCCACTTCCAGACCCAACGACCTTATTCGGCGCACCACGTGCGCCACACCCGCAGTTCCGCGGATGGCGGCCTCTTTGTAGGTCTTGCCTCGGGCCGTCACTAGGGTGTCGTCTGCGTAACAGGTGAGTTGGACACCCCAGAGATTGGCGCCGCGTAAGACCCAGTCGTAGCCGATGTTCCACAGGAGCGGGCCCAAGACTGAGCCCTGTGGAACACCGCAAGACATTTCGCGGCGACCCCAACCCTCCCGAAGCGGATACGTAATGTACCGATCCGAGAGGTACGACCCGAGAATCCTCTTGATGTAGGGAGGCACGTCATGGTACTTCAGTGCCTCCTCGATGCAAGACCAGGGCATGGTGTTAAAGGCGTTTTTGATGTCGATGGAGACCGCCAATACCACCTCACCCTGGCAGACCGCCTCGTCCGCTATTGAGCGGACCCGCAGAACCGCCTGAACAGTTGAACGAAAACGCCGAAAACCATACTGGTGGTCCGAGAGGTTTGGACCGGTTCCTTCGAGATGATCGACGATACGGGCAGAGATCACCCTCTCTAAAAGCTTGCCCGCCTCGTCGAGCAGAACGATTGGCCGAAATGCCGAAGGCTCAATGGAGTCGGCGGGGCGCCCCTCCTTCCGTAACAAAACGAGTTTGCCCGTTTTCCACGGCTCTGGAAATACTCCTTCTTCCAGGCACGCAGAAAACAGGCCCCTGAACCTCACTTCAAGGAAGGGCTTGAGCGCCACGACCCAAGCCTGCCCCGAGATTCCATCTAGACCCGGGGCTGTCTTCTTTGCTTTGAGGCGCTCGATAGCCACCGCCAACTCCGGCTCCGTCACCTCGGGAACCAGCCGGTCGTCCACCGGACGTTGCCGCTCACAACCTAACCTAACCTAACCTAGCCTTTTTTTTTTTTTTGTCGTGGGGAAATCCTCATGGATCCGACGTCACCCGGCGGGGTGACGAAGGTATGTCGGACTCTTACCGACTAAAACCCCACGGTGGCCATCTTCGGTGCTTTGATGCGGGATTGGTGGGAACGCCCGTGGCAGTCTACCTCCAATCCCGCGCACCACGCCTTTCGGCGTCCATCTCGGGGGACATGAAGTCCCCCACTCCCCTCTGTGCTTCCTCAGCACCGCAGACGTTTGGGCCACAAGTTCCAAACGCCCGCCCCCTCGAGGTTCTCCTTGCGGAGTAGCAGACTGCAACCCGCCGGTCGCAGCCCACCACCTCACGGATTTTTTAACGAGGTTTTGTCCTCGGATTTTTGCGGAAGGTTTACTCCTCTTCCGATTTTTTATAGAGGTTTACTCCTCGCGGTCAAGCCTACACCTCGGTAAGACCCTCGGCCCTGGTAGTGCAATACTGCCAGGGTTACGAGTTCCCCTCTTGCTCCCGTTCCCTCTCTACACCTCGAAAGGAAAACGGGAGCAACCCACCCCATGATTTTTAACGAGGTTTTCTCCTCCGATTTTTTATAGAGGTTGACTCCTCGCGACCTGCCAGTGACGGCAAGGCCCAGCAACAGCGGCTACAACTGTTGCTAGGGTTACGATTTGCGTCGCTTCCCCTGTCCCCTCTCCTACTAAGAGGGATACTGAGAGCGACGCCACCTCGGTGCATTAGCTTCACCCCGAGTGGCTAGTCCGGGGCTACTGAGCCCCCACGCCACGACAAGGCTGCACCATGTGGGGGAACCTTTTTTTTTTTTTTTTTTTTTTACGTGGGGAAATCCTCATGGATTCCCCGCCGCATGGGGGTGCAACGGGGATATGTCAGACTCCTACTGACTAAAACCCCACGGTGGTCCTTCCTGGTGCCCAAATGTGGGGCCTCTGGGTACTCTTCAATGCAATGTTCCCGAGACCCCACACACCTAATGCCTCGCGGCATTCCTTCTTTGGGGGGGACAGAACCCCCCTTTCCCACTTTTGTAGTCACGGACGCTCAGGACCACCTAAGCGCCCGTCCTTCTTGGGCAGGGTTTGGTAGCGCGCAGATAGCCCCACTCTGCGCGCCTCCTGCCCGTGGAGCCCCGCTTTCAGCGACGCACGCCATATGGGGGCTCCGTGGTCTTAGAAGACCCTAACCGAGGCCGCGGTGCGTCAGTGGTTCCTGGCACCGCGGCGACGACGGCCCCTTCCAGTGGGGTCCGCCAACTCCCTCTCTCGTTCGGCGGCCTCCTTTGCAAGCATGACTCGTTCGCAAAAGGAGGCCGCCGCCGCCCACGCATCGGGTCTCTCCACCATTGCCGCGATTACGGCTGGCAGAGAGAGATCCGGGCCGATGACCGCCCGGAGTGCTGCCCTCTCTTCATCCCACGCCGGGCACACTTCCAGTGTGTGCTGCGCCGTCTCTTCGGGGCAATTTAGGCAGTGGTGGCAACGAGCGGCCTGCTCTTTACCCAGCCGCCACAGGTACTTCCCGAAGCAACCATGCCCGGAAAGGACCTGTGTCAGCCGGAAGCTCAGAGAACCATGCTCTCGCTGCAACCACTGCGTAAAGACGGGGAGGATCGCCTCCACCGTCTTGTGCCCCGCACTAGGCTGACCCAGCCTTAGTGCCCAAGCGTCGAGGGCAGCGGCCTCTACTTGCTGCTTGTAGGCCGCTGTTTCCCGATCCGTGGGCCAGTGGCCCTGTGTCCGCCGTTCTTCGCGCCAGTGGAAGGTCGACGCGAGAACTTGCGCGTCTAACTCCCACGGCTTTGAACCCGCCAATAGGCAGGCAGCCTCTCGGGATACCGTACGGTATCCCCTTGACGCCCTGACAGCCATGAGCCGTTGCGGCGCGTGAAGAAGCGCCGCATTCGACCCCTTCAGGGCGTCAGCCCAGACTGGGGAGCCGTACATAGCCATGGACCGTACGACCCCCATGTAGAGCTGCCTGCACCCGTTCCTAGGGCCCCCAAGGTTCGGCAGGAGTCTGCAGAGTGCAGCTGCCGCAACCATCAACCGGGGCCCCAAACGCTCGAAGTGAGCGCGGAACGTCCATCGGCCGTCGAGCACTAATCCCAGATACTTCAAAGTTGACTCGACGGCAATCCTCTCGCCACCCACAACGATGGCGGATTCTCCAGCCGGCGGACCGTTCCGAGGGCCATGGAACCACATGGCCTCGGATTTGTTCAGGGCCACTTCCAGGCCCAATGACCTGATCCGGCGCACAACGTGCGCCACTCCTGCAGTTCCGCGAATGGCGGCCTCTCTGTATGTCTTCCCTCGGGCCGTCACTAGGGTGTCGTCTGCATAGCAGGTAAGTTGGACACCCCAGAGGTTGGCGCCGCGTAAGACCCAATCGTAACCGATGTTCCACAGGAGCGGGCCCAAGACTGAGCCCTGTGGAACACCGCAAGACATCTCGCGGCGACCCCAACCCTCCCGAATCGGGTACGTGATGAACCGATCCGAGAGGTACGACCCGAGGATCCTCCTCAGGTACGGAGGCACTTCGTGAAATTTCAGTGCCTCCGTTATGCAGGACCAGGGGATGGTGTTAAATGCGTTCTTGATATCGAGTGATACCGCCAACACCACCTCGCCCTGGGAGACCGCCTCGTCCGCTATTGAGCGGACTCGCAGAACTGCGTGTACAGTCGAACGGCAGCGTCTAAAACCGAACTGCTGGTCCGAGAGATTTGGACCAGCTCCCTCGAGGTGCTCGACGATTCGGGCAGATATCACCCTCTCTAAAAGTTTGCCCGCCTCGTCGAGCAGCACAATCGGTCGAAAAGCCGAGGGTTCTACGGAGTCGGCGGGGCGCCCATCCTTTCGCAGAAGCACGAGTTTGCCCGTCTTCCACGGCTCTGGGAATACGCCTTGCTCCAGGCACGTGGAAAACAGACCCCGAAACCTCTCCTCCAGGAAGGGTTTGAGCGCCACTACCCACGCCTGCCCCGGGATCCCATCTAGTCCCGGGGCCGTCTTCTTCTTCTTCAGGCGCTCTATAGCCACTGCCAACTCCGGTTCGGTTACTTCGGGGACGAGAAGATCGTCCCCCGAACGCTGCCGCTCAATCGCCATCATGGGGGGCTGATGCGCCCCCCTGGCCGGGAACAAGGCCGAAACCACATTTTCTACAACATTAGACTGGAGGCTCGTCGTTAGTGGGGCGCCCATGGTCGAAGCCTTTGCCTGGCCATTCTGTAGGCGCGCCCCCATGGATCGTCATCTAGAGCCTCCAGTAATTCCTTTCGGGAGGCTTCTTTAGCGTCATAGATCGCCAATTTCAGTGCCTTCTTAGCCTCTCGGAAAGCCTCGACAACGCGGTTCTCTTCGGCTTCGTCCCGGCGTCTCCTCCTTCTTATTCTTTTGCACTGGCGTCTCGCCGCGATGCTCGCACGTCGGAGTTGTGCGATCTCGGCGGACCACCAGTGCATCTGGCGTCTCGGAGCCATCGGTCCCACTCGGGGCATCGATGCGTCGCATACCTCTGTGAGGGCTTCACGAAACCAGCTCACCTCGGCACTGATGTCGATGGCCGCACCGGGCGGCGGTGACATCCAGGACTGGACGATGGAGGCTTCCACCATCATCTCCTTGTCCAGCCTGCTGAGGGCCCACCTAGGTCCCCCATTTGCCGACGCTCCACCCGGTTGGGTGGCTGGTCTGGACGTGGAGATCTCGAACCGGATATACCGATGGTCCGAGTACGACTCCACGTCCGTGATAACCCTCCAGCCCTTGATCAGGGCCCAGAGGCCGGGAGTTGCGAATGTTAAATCGACAATCGAACTCCCGTTATGACGGACGCATGTAGGTGCCGAACCCCTATTTGCCAAAGCCACACCGGTGGCCGTCGCCCACTCCATCACCGCTGTGCCAAAGGCATTTGCATGTGTCGCTGGAGATCCCCAAGCCGTAGATTTGGCATTGAAGTCTCCAGCGACCAATACTTGACGTGGGCGACGTTGCAGGACTGCTGCTTCCAAATCTTGCAAAAAGTTCTCAAAATTTGCAAGGGAATCGTTCGGGGAAAAGTAGAGGGCGAATATGACTAACTCCCCCACCCGAGCCGAAACGAAACCCCTGCTCCTTCTCACTTCTTCTAGCAGCAGCCCCGACGAACTGGTGACGGTGATAGCCGCCACACCGTTGAGGTCCGACGCCCAGTTAGCCCTTGTAGGGACGTAATATGGCTCCGAGACAATACCGACATTTATAGACCACTCCGCCACGCTCTGAGAGAAGAGATCTTGAGCAGTGGCGCAGTGGTTCAAGTTCACTTGGAGGAACCGCAAAGCCATTATTAATTAACGACCATGGGTTCCTCCACTGTCCGCGTATCCGACTGATTGCGAACATTTCTTCCCATCTTCTGGGCAGAACTGGATCGAGGGTCTTGCCCTTTCCATGCCAGCCTTCTCCTATTCGCTGAGCAGGTTTTCGCTCCAACTGTATGCCCGAAAGGTTTATTGGAGGCCTTACAGACAGGACAGCATGGTTGCGCTATACAAGTCTCAGCTTGGTGACCTGCTAAACCACAACGATGGCAAAGGTCACTGCGGTCTACTTCTGATTTGCACTGAGCGCGGACATGGCCCGCCTCTAGGCACTTGTAGCACCGCATAGGTTTCTGGGGCAGGTGTTGTACTCTAACACTACCCCAGCCTATTTGTAGCTTTCCCGCCTGCAAAAGCTTTTTCGCGGTTGCCAAGGGACACCTCACTACAACTGTACAGGTTCGGCGAAACCCAAAGGCAATCTTTCCGACTCGGACATTCCCCGGAGCGCAGCCTCCGGCGCTAGCTATAGCTTCCCCGATTTCAGCTTCTGACACCGAATCATCCAGATCCAATAACCGAATCGCCTCGACTTTTTCGGGTCTCGATACCCTCACTGAGTCTAAGGGAAGCACTTCCCTCAGTTTCTCCGCAAGTTTGTCAGCTTTAGCTTGAGCTTGCTCTCCGGTGACTTCTAATTTTCGTGCTCCCGTTAGCGCAGATCTTATACGCAGTGGACCTATTCCCAGGCCAGACAGGTCGATGCGTTTCCTGGCGTCCGTCATAACGCTATTGAGTGTTATGCCCTCATTAGCAGCATTCTCAACTAGGCTAATAATCACCGCTGCAGAACGGGGAACTCTCAGCTTTTGAGCTGCCACTTTAGCTGTCGCCTTTTGTGGAGCCTTGGTCTGTCCGCTGGTTTGGGACTTTTTCTTTCCACGGCGGACCACTGTTACCCAAGATTCCTCGCCGGGAGCCGGATGTGAAGGCTGAGCCAGTCGCTCCTTTGAAGTCGAGGCTACAGCATTGACTGAAGGCAATTCTTTGGATAGGGCAGCTGCTTGCTGTGATTGTGGCTTTTTCACAGTCTTTTTGCCTTTTCCCTTGCCTTTCTCCTTGGAAATTTCTGCATTTCTTTGAGTAGAAGGAGCAGATTGTACTTCTACTGGAACTTCCGTTTGATGTTTCCTTCTGTCTGCTGCCAGAGGTGGCCTCAGCCGTTTTTCCGGCAGCAGGCGCTCTTCGAGAGCCTCCAACCTTGCGTTGATCATCGTGCCTACCTGAATCATAACATTTCTGGCTAGGTCATCGCCATCAACTTGGGTAGGGCGACCAGACCGGATTTCTACGCGAAGGGAGTCTAACTCCCCACGAAGAGCAGCTTGCTCCAGCCGGAGGCTCTCATTCGAAGTCCGCATAAGTTCGAGCTCATTTTTTAGCCGGGTGTTATCTTGCTGGAGTCTTTTAGTCTCGTCTGATGACGATCGCTCCAGCATGGCCTCGGATGACTCCTTAATAGAAGTGACAGCATCTTTGAGAACTTTGACTAACGTGCCCTTTAATGACTTAGACTTGTCAGCCACGTTCAAGATTGCCGTCAGATGGTTTGTGACCGTTGCCATCAGCTCATTTGCGCTCTTTTCAAATACAGGCACGGGAACCTCCAAGGCGCGCGACCTTTTCTTTTCCTGTATCTTATTGTAGCGTTCCATCCGCTGCGACAGTTCCTCTGTGTGCTGCTTCATAAAATCCTGACGTTTTGCTGCAGCAGCCTCTTCTCTCGCTTTGCCAATACCTATGTATTGGCCCGTTGTTGGTGGCCTTCCGCGACCTCTCTTAGCCGTCTGTTTTTTAGAGAGCTGCAGAACAATGGCCGACCTATCTGAGTCAGAATCAGATGATGCCGACCCAGCATCTCCGATGGTGCGTTTTCTGGATGAATCTCTTGAGATTCTTTCAGGAGTAAGCACGCCTGTATTTGTGGTAGAGACATATGAGCTGTCGCTCATCACCTCTACAGTCGTATCGCTAATATCGAAGTCCGTAATGAAAGCATTTTGTCCGTTAGTGTGGCAGATTTTGCCCCCCCCAGAATACGTGGGGGCGCCTCCCGCGGCCGCGGAAGGGTGGGATTCCCCCTTTCGGGGACCCACCTGGGTAATTCTCTTGAAATTTGCCGATTGATCCATGTTTTGTGTTGGTAGGCTTTACCCTCGGCCTACCATCGAGCTTAACCCCCCATCCCCTGCGCTAGGCACTGGACCCCCTCCAGACACTCATCCCCTCGGCACGCTGACCTTGAGATTAGGGTAATTTTTTATAGAGGTTTTCTTCCTCGCAGCCCAGACCTCAATGGCCTGCGCCCCCGTTCCCACCGAAGTAGGCTTACGGGTTGGCCGGCAGTATCATGAAGACACTGCCGCCCCTCCATCACCAGCCGCCCAATATGGACAGTCGCTGGGACCGAATCCACGACAAGACAGAACCTGGCCGACCGATGCGACACAGACGCCAGGTTCTAACACCCGCCCCAGCCGCCCAATGTGGACTGTAATATGCCGATATTGCAAATAAGTTTAACATCTGTAGCAATAAGTAAAGTGCTTAGTTGTGTAAGTTACTATGTAAGCGTTTATTGTATTTTATATTCATTCAATATACGGACATAGTGCAATGAAGATCTTTTAATAAAATAACCTCCTATCTTCACGACCACAACACACAACATATTACATGGCGACCTTGCCAGTAGCACTGTAGGTTAGTGCTGAGGAAAAGTGAACAGAATATTCATATATCAATTAAATTACGGCTGGAGCAACAATGGGAAAATCGTATTCAAAAGAAGAAACAATTATTGCACAAACTGCAAGTGGTGACGCTAGTGCGACGCAGAAGACAGGCAATTTGAGCGCTACTGAAATATTGAATATTGTACTGTTTATTGGTTTTGTCACCGCCATCATGGTTTACGTAGTGAAGAAATGCAAAAAAAGTGTAAAAAAAACCATTCGAAAAGAACTCAACAGAGCTGCTATAGCCAATGCAGTTTCTAGACCGGACATTTCAACGATCGCATAACATTGTTTTGGACGTTCGCGCCGGGTGCCGGGAGCATAAGTACGGGGTCAATAGATCATACGCAGGGCGCTGGGAGCTCGTGTACGGAACCAATTGTTGCATGAAACTGCCTGCTGACAAGGCGTGAATATGTTTTTTCTTATACGGTAAACTATAAAAATTTTATTCATTTTGATTATTACTACATCTTTTTTTTGTTATGGCAAGTAACTTAACTACTTTACGCGATAGTTTAAAATATTTGAAAGAATATTTAGTTAAATTAGGACCAGAAGGGCGTAAAAAAAACTTAGGGTTACAAAAGTTACAAGAAGCTAATGTATTGTACACCCAATTAGAGGGTATTTTGTCTCAAATAGTTTTAGAAGTAGATAAATCTGAGATATGCGACGAAGAAGTTGAAGTAGTGAATAGGTTATTAGTTAATGAGATAAGAACAATTTATAGTTACATTTGTAGTTTGTTTAGAGAAAAAGACAAGGTTGAGAATATAAATAAATCCGTCACGATGTCTAGTAATAATTTTGACATTAAGACGGCAATTGCCCTTTTACCATCAATGACTGATGATGAAAATCTCACGAAAGCGTTAATCGATGGAATAGAGTTGTACGCCAGTATGATTTCGGAAAGTTCTAGGCAACTACTTATTAATTTTGTTTTAAAAACGAGATTGTCTCCTGGTGCTAAGCTACGACTTAAATCGACCTATTCTAATGTCAGCGATTTACTCATAGATATGAAAAAAAATCTTTTACAAAAGAAATCGGCAGTAGCTATACAGTCACAGTTATTTAGTGCTAAACAAGGTCACCGTTCAGTAGAATCTTTCGGTTCTAATCTGGAAGATTTATTTGTTAACCTTACGCTCGCCCAAGCTGACGGAGACGAGCAGAAGTATG
Source organism: Bedellia somnulentella (assembly GCA_963576735.1). Taxonomy (NCBI): domain Eukaryota; kingdom Metazoa; phylum Arthropoda; class Insecta; order Lepidoptera; family Bedelliidae; genus Bedellia; species Bedellia somnulentella. The sequence continues at coordinate 43,965 of CAUYWD010000472.1, read as the reverse complement.
ATATTTTACGGCCTTTAAATGAAAACATAGCTATTAAGAGATTTTCTGATGGTTTGAGTGACCGCAGGCTCAGTACGATAGTAGCATCACGCTCGTTTAGTACCCTCCCCGAAGCGATCAGATGCGCTATTGATGAGCAGTCGTTGTCCGTGCAGGATAACACTGTTATGCATTATAGGGATCAGACATATTATAATAAGCCATTTTATAACGCTTCAAAGGGTAGACAGCCAGCGAGACAGCATAGGTATCACACCAGTCAAATGGAACAAGTAAATGCGCGTCAGCATTTAGCTTCAGCAGCGCGTGGTTCAACGTACGCTAACACGCGCACAAATTCATTTCGCTCACGGGGCTTTATTCGCAAACGTAATTATCAACCTTTACGACATTTCTCAAATGAACCTGGCAGAGAACAAGAAAACCAGTTTTTTCGTGACTAATGAGTCCGATAATCATGTTTTGAATTTTAATAATAGTAGTACGGTTAGTTTTAATGTTCAAAAATTCAATTTAAATTTATTAGTAGATAGTGGAGCCAGTTTATGCGTGTTAAAATATGAATGGTTGTGTAATAAACCCGATCTTTTGAAACTGATGGTACGCGATCGTATCGTTATTAAGGGAGTTAGTGGAAAATTAGAATCGGTAGGGTATGTAAGGTTAAATTTAGAATATGACGGAATATATTTAAAGGAAACATTCTACGTATTTAAGAATATGACATGTAGTACTTGTGGTATTTTAGGAGAAAACTTTTTAAAAAAATATAAAGCCATTATTAATTATTCAAATGATACTTTAGAGTTACATCAGGGCAACGAGAAAATTAGTTTAATGATAAATGATAAAAATACTACGTATCGACATTTAATCCCAGCTCGGTGTGAGGTCATACGATATATTCCGACGACACTGTCTGAGGACTGTGTTATATTGTCAAAAGAATTAGAAAAAGGTGTTTATGTCGCGGGGATGATTGCGAAACCGGAATATGGTAGAATCCCTATACGTATATTAAATACTACTAATGAGGAACTTTTCATAGACTTTTATGATATAGGTCTTTATAGCTTAAATCATTTTGATATATGTAGTTTAAATGAAAATAGAATAAGCGTAGACAGAGTGAAGACATTATTTGAATTATTAAATCTGTCAAACTTATGTGACACAGATCAACTCAACATAGAAAGAATCTGTGCAAAATATGCTGATATTTTTCACTTACCAGGTGACAAGTTGACGGTTACAAACTTAATGCAACATAAGATAGCCGTTCAAGATAACGTTACGCCAGTATATAGTAAGCCTTACCGGACTCCATTTGCCCTCAGAGGTGAGGTACAAAAACAAATTGATGAAATGTTACGAAACGATATAATTGAGGAAACAAATTCATCGGAGTGGTCCAGCCCCGTTTTGTTAGTACCTAAAAAATGTGATAGAACGAATGAAAGAAAATGGAGACTTGTAGTAGACTATCGGCAATTAAATAATAGGATAAAAGATGACAAGTTTCCCCTGCCAAACATTACTGACATTTTAGATTCTCTTTCGGGCAGTATTTATTTTTCAAAATTGGACCTCAGTCAGAGTTATTTTCAACTTGTTAATAAAACATAAAAGACTTAAATTGATTTAAACAATTTAATTTCCAATTAAATACAAAATTAATAATTTATTCCGACGCGGTGGAGGTGGAGAGTAAGAGTGGCAGAGCGGCGGGAGGCGCTCTCAGCCGTAGTTCGTCTTGAGTAGGCGCGGGCGCGGGGGGAGGCCAATGACAAGTCAGTTGCTTGCGCTACCGTTGAAATGATCGGCGTAGACATGCTCCCGGCCCTTGAAAGCTCCTGCTGGTGGTTTCAAAATCTTCCACTTAGTTTATATTTCTGATGTGGGCAGTAAACATAGGCGGTTCAGCGCTCTTCGTACAATCCCTTTATTAGTGACCACATCTGCTACGCGTGATACGCCATCGGTTCCAGGAAACAACTTGTTTATTCGCCCAAGACGCCAGCATAAAGGTGGAATATTATCCTCCTTGATTAGGACTAGGTCATCTATTTTGAGCTCTCTACATTTGATTCGCCACTTGGTGCGTTGTTGCAGCTCCGACACGTACTCACTCGACCATCTCTTCCAGAAATGCTGCCTCAGGTGTTCTAGCCGCTGAAAACGGTCGAGACGATTTATATTGTTTTCAATATAGGTTTCAGAGGGTAATGACGTTAAGGGCCTGCCTATCAAGAAGTGGCCGGGGGTAAGCGGTTGGAAATCGTTTGGAGAGGGGCTAAGGGGACAAAGAGGACGGCTGTTAAGGATAGCTTCGATTTGAGCGAACAGTGAAGATAATTCCTCAAATGTTAAATGAATGTTTCCTATTATCCTATTAAAGTGAAATTTAGCCGATTTAACACAAGCTTCGGCTAAACCATTGAATGAAGGAGCGTAAACTGGTGAGAATTTAAATTTAATGCCCTGACTGGCTGCAAAACCTTGAATAGAGTCACTATTTAAATTTAAAAAGTTGCCTATCTCTTTAGCAGCGGCAACAAAGTTTCTACCATTGTCGCAGTATATAGTATCGGGTATGCCTCTGCGAGCAATGAAACGTCTTAGAGTTAATATAAAGGCATCTTTAGATAAGTCAGAGACAACCTCTAAATGGACACACTTGTAACGGAAGCATATAAAAATACATAAATAGCACTTAGTAATTTTACAGCCCCTTCCCTTGCGGTCTGTTATTAAAAATGGGCCAGCAAAGTCGGTGCCTATTGTTTTAAAAGGAAAATCAGGTTCGACGCGTGCGCTAGGTAAGTCACCCATTATATTTGACATAGTTTGACCCTTAAAGCGACGACAAATGAAACAATCACGAGTGACACTTCTTGCTAAGTTACGGCCTCCAATAGGCCAATAGACATCCCTAATGGAAGCAAGCATAAGTTGAGGGCCCGCGTGTAAAAGGCGTAAGTGTTCATTTTTAAAAATAAGTTTAGTGAAGGGATGTTTCGATTTTAAAATTGCTGGATGACGCTTTTCGTAAGGGTAGGAAGAGCTATCTATTCTCCCGCCGACCCGCAAAATTCCAATAGAGTCGATGAAAGGATTTAAAGAACATAGGTCTCCCTTCGATGGCAAGGGTTTGTTGGATTTTAATAGAATAATTTCGTTAGAAAATGATTCTTTTTGAGATAAAACCGTAAGACATTCGAGAGCCTTTTTAAGTTCACTTGTATTGAGATTGTCTGTCATTTTATTGTTAGGATTTTTGCAATTTTGAATGAATCTAAGTACCATAGCAAAGACTCGTTGTAAAAATGACAATTTCGAAAAACGATTAAAGTTTATAATTGATGACGAAGGCAAAACCTCCGCCACCAAAGCAGAGTTTGCTTTTAACTCAGGTAAAATTATGGGAGTGGTTGAGATGTTTGGCCATAAGGACTCTTCTTCTAGTAGAAAAGATGGCCCATTCCACCATAGGCTACACTTTTCTACATCTTGTGGGTCGACGCCTCGAGATGCAAAGTCAGCTGGGTTTTCAGCAGTAGGGACGTGGCGCCAATCTGAATAGTTACTTAGCTCTCCAATAGCTGAAACTCTGTTAGCCACAAATGTTTTTGTTTTATTGGGGGATCTTAACCAACCTAAAACTACACTAGAATCCGTCCAATATATATGACGATTTATTTGACACCGTAAAGCTTTCGTAACAGATGCGCTAAGCTGTGCCCCAAGTAGAGCAGCACTTAACTCTAACCTAGGAATAGTAGTGGCCTTCAAAGGAGCAACGCGAGTTTTAGCACATAATAAGGATATTTTAGCCTTTCTTGCGTTAGTTAAAGACTTAAGATAAATGCAGGCACCGTACGCTAGCTGAGATGCATCACAAAAACAATGCATTTCAATAAATACACAATCGTCAATCAAAGTATGTCTCGGTATTTTTAAGGAGTAGAGGAAATGTAATTGGTCGGTGAATTTATACCATGATTTTTTAATGTCTGTGGGAACTGGTTCGTCCCAATCTAACTTTAATAGCCACAATTTTTGTAATAATATTTTTGGTTTAATTGTGCATAAAGAAAGAAGACCTAGTGGATCAAAAATCTTAAAGGTAGTTGATAGAATTGTTCTTTTAGTCAGAACTTGAGTAGGTGTAAACTGAACTTGAAAATGTATTTCGTCAGTAGAGGGTGACCATCCTATACCTAAAGTACTAGTAGAGTTACTAATGATTAAATTGCCTTCTTCAGAGTTTACATCATCCAAATGGAAGAGTTCTGTAGAGTTAGAACGGTATTTTCTCAGGTTAAAACAACCCTTAGCCAGCTCATTCGACACGGCCTTTTGTATGTAGCGTAACTCGTCTATATTATTACAGCCCGTTAATAAATCGTCGCAGTAGAAATCATTTTGTATAATACATTTAATTTTATCATCGGGACACTCCTCACCTAGCTGCCAAATGCACCTTGTGGTCAAAAAACTTGCACTGGAAAAACCATATGTAACGGTATTCAGTCGAAGAGTTTGTATACTATCAGTCTCGTTGTCGCGCCACAGTATAAGCTGTAAATCGCGATCAGATTCGTTAACATTCACCTGCCTATACATTTTCTCAATATCCCCTGAAATAATATATTTATATAAGCGGAATCGGATAAGAATATTGAATAAGGAGTTTTGTATAGTTGGTCCCACCATTTGTATATCATTGACTGATATACCCGAAGTGGTGCGAGCAGAGGCATCAAACACGACGCGTAATTTAGTAGATTCGCTTTTCTCTCTTATCACTGGGTGGTGAGGAAGGAAATATGAATTTGAAGGTTTTTGAATTGGTGCGATAGACAGATGACCGAGTCTGTGGTATTCATGTATGAAACTAGAATAGCCTTGCTTTAGAATAGGTTGTTTTTTAAAACGGGCTTCTAAGTTAATAAATCTTTTCTTTGCTAAATTATATGAATCGCCTAGACGGTCGCGGTTGTCACGTAGCGGCAGGGCTACACAAAAGCGACCATTCTCGAGGCGTGTAGTTGTAGAAAGAAAATGTTTTTCACAGAGCTTCTCTTCTTTAGTATAGGGTGTACTTTGAGGAAAGCTTTCCAATTCCCAGAATTTTGACATTCCTTTCTCTAGAATAGGGCAACTGTCCTGATTATGTGAGAAATTGGTAGGAATATTACTATCATTAAACTTACTATACATATTATCATCTTCCTTTAATAAAAAATTACATATAAGTGGCTTGGACGTTTTTTGAAATGATGTTTGTAGGGTTGGCAAGGGACCCGCAACGAGCCATCCTAGCTTGGAGCTACGAAGTATAGGGTAGGGCTTACCTTTGCCTAAGATACGTTGTTCTGAGCCTATAAGGTCCCAGAACAAGTCTGCTCCTATCAACATATCGATGGCGGAGGGCTGATAAAAGCGGGGGTCAGCCAGTTCAACACTAGGTAAATTTAGAGCTCTGTAATCAAACGCAACCTTAGGTAAATCATGTGAAATCTTAGGTAAAACAAGACAAGATAACATAGCTTTGAATGATTCATTTTTAGATTGTAAGTAAAGAGAACATCTCTCTGTATTGAGGTTAAGTGGAGTGTTACCAATGCCTACTATACTTAAATTAGAAGCTTGAGGTGACAAGTGTAATTGCTGTTTAGCAGCCTCGCTAATGAAGGAAGACTGGCTCCCACTATCGAGTAGAGCCCGCACTAAAATGGTCTCATCAGTATTGGGATTTGATAGCTTTACCTGAGCTGTACACAACAAAACTTCTTGTGATTCAGAAATAGCCGACATGGCAATAGAATTGGATATATTGTCATTAGACTTCACATTTTCATTGTTTACGCCCGAATTGTGCAATAAGGAATGATGGCGGCGTTTACAAGTGTAGCATGAACCAGGGAGGGAACAATGATTAACATCGTGGCCAGGCCTAAGACAGTTTTCACAAAGGTGATTAGTCGAAACAAAAGATATTCTTTCTGCCGGTGACTTAGATTTGAATGAGGCGCAATCATATATACGATGCTTGGACAAGCAAAAAACGCAATCGTATATTTTTAAAGCTCGTTTATCTTGCTTAATAGGTTTATTATTATTAGTCACAATAAATGATTTGGTTTGGGCCCTTGGTGGGGGAAGCGTAGGCGGTCTTGTCTTATCTCTTGTGTCGTGCTTGCTACGTTGAATAGATTCAAGTATATCTGCCCGAGTTCTAAGAAAAGTAAAAAAATCGTCGAGAGAAGGAATGTCCGATATAGTGCTTCTGTGCTCCTCCCATTTTAAACAAGTGCTATTATCTAGTTTGGCAGTAACCAAATGAATAATTAAAACGTCCCACTTGTCTGTAGGCAGCCCTAAAGAACTAAGAGCTCGTAAGTTTTTGTTCACATGGTCTACTATGTATCTCAAGGACTTGTTGGTTTCACGGAAACATTCAAAATTTAACATAGAATTTAAATGATTACTAATTAGTTGCCTTTTGTTTTCAAATCGCTGGCATAGGAGGTCCCAAGCCTTTGGGTAATTTTCATTTGAAACCTCAAGGTTCCCAACGACTCGAGCAGCTTCTCCCTCTAAATATGAATTTAAATAATAAAATTTATGAATTCCCTGTATTTTACTGTTTCCGTGCACCAAAGATACAAAGGTTTCCTTGAACTCTAGCCATTTAAAATATGACCCATCAAAGTTTGGTATTTTTATGACAGGCAGTTTGAATGACAGACCATCGTGTTCACTATTGCAATGATTAGAGCAAGTGGAAGAATTAGAGTGACAATCAAGATGAGGCTTAGAAGAATCATTATCACTTATGAACTTTTGTGCTAAGGCAACAAGATAATCGAACTCTTGTTCCATTAAATCGCGCATAGTTAACTCACTTTCCTGATTATTATCATTTAGTAACTCTATTTGGCTCTGCAGCCCGTCGAACTCAACAAGTAAAGCTTCTAAGCGAGATAATTTCATTGCAAGTTGTTTTATTTCCAATTCACAAATAGAATCTGAAGAATTAAAAGATTCAATATAATTTTTAAATTTAGTTAATCGTCCTTTAATGCTACTGCGCTTAACAATTAAAGTCTTAAGCGAATCATCCTTTCCGGATTCGGAAGCCATTGCAATGAAATATCTGACTTAACGAAAGCAAATAATAAAGAATATATTATGTTACGATACGCTCCTTGCTTCAAAGACCAGCTGAGCAGGCGCAGATAAGAAACCGGTTCGCACTGCGTCTACACGGCGCGAGGCGGCTGGCAGGGGCACTGTCGGCTAGCGGTGGCGGGTGGGCTAGGTTACGTCACTCAAGCGCGCGCTCGACGAGTGCATGCACTGGAATTGAGATAATATATCCGCTAATATGCTGATAATGACAGAAAGGCAAAGTGTGTTTTATTTAAATATTTAACGGATCAAATGCAGTAATAATGATTTGTATTTTTAAATCGCTTTATGTTAATTGTATCTTTACAAAGTGAAAACATCAGCGATTATCGATAGTTTGTCTATGTTGAGCGATTAATTATATTTGCAATAGTCTTATAATGATTAAACAAAGGTCAACGACTCGAAGAATTCAATGTCACGACTTTGAGAAAAACAATTTAAAATGTCGGTATATCGAAATAACCGTGATTTTGAAAATTATTTTAAACTGTTTAATTACTAAAAATGTATGCTAGTAACGGTTAAAGTAAGCTAGTTTGTAAGTATCATAAACATATGAGGAACCAAATCACAATTCGCTAAATTCGAAGGGAAAGAAAAGTAGGAATAAAGAAAGGAACGAGCTCACAGTTATGATAGACAGGCAGGCTGGTAGGAAGCGATATCCGGGCGCTGCTGGCTGCTAAGTGGTCGCGAAGTCTTCTTCCCGTGGAAGTAGAGGCCCTCGGCAAATTTAGACAGGCAGGCTGGCTGGCTGGAGTATGCTCCGGGTGGCGCTGCTGGCTGACTCGGGATCTCCGGTGTGGCTCGGGAATGCGGCGCAATGGGCTGGCAGGCGGCCGGCTGGAGATGAGCGGCGTCGTTGCTAATTGCACGGTAGGCGCGCGATCCGATGTTGTCTCCACACGGCGGCGGTTAGAGAACGCGCAAAATATCGTTAAATGTCCGTATTATAGATTGCAGGTCCTGTCACGGTCGCCACTTTTTATGTTAATAAAACATAAAAGACTTAAATTGATTTAAACAATTTAATTTCCAATTAAATACAAAATTAATAATTTATTCCGACGCGGTGGAGGTGGAGAGTAAGAGTGGCAGAGCGGCGGGAGGCGCTCTCAGCCGTAGTTCGTCTTGAGTAGGCGCGGGCGCGGGGGGAGGCCAATGACAAGTCAGTTGCTTGCGCTACCGTTGAAATGATCGGCGTAGACACAACTGAATTTAGAAGAAAATTCTAGAAAATACACGGCGTTTCAATTAGATAAAATGTATCAAGTATCTCTAGATCCCGAATCGCGCAACTACACTGCTTTTACTACGGATAAAATGTACCGTATGAAGCGTTGCCCGATGGGTTTGAAAACCAGCCCTAGTGTGTTTTCTCGATTAATGACTGTAGCCATGTCTGGGCTCAATTATAATAAGTGTTTTATATACTTAGATGATTGTATAGTGATAGGAAAATCCATTGAGCACCATAATAATAATTTAGTTACAATATTTGAAAGATTACGAAAAGTTAATCTTAAATTAAACCCATTAAAGTGCGAGTTTCTGCGCACTGAAATTGTTTATTTAGGTCACAAAATTACGTCGAAAGGCATTTTGCCTGATCCGGAAAAATATGTGACATTACGAAATTATCCAACACCGACAGATGTCGGCGAAGTAAAACGCTTCGTTGCATTTGCCAACTACTATCGTCGGTTCATACCGAACTTTGCAAAAATTGCTTACCCATTAAATTATTTATGTAAAAGTAATGTACCTTTTGTATGGTCAAATGAATGCCAAAATGCTTTTGAAACTTTAAAGTTCGCATTAATTAACCCACCAGTATTACAGTACCCAGATTTTTCTCCCTCAAACCGCTTTGTATTACACACGGATGCATCGAAAATGGGGTTAGGTGCTGTATTATCGAATGGGAATGGTCATGTAGTAGCTTATGCTAGTAGGAATCTGAAAATAGCCGAAACACGCTATCCTATCATAGATTTAGAACTGTTAGGTATAGTGTGGGTGGTTAGGCATTTTAGACCGTATTTATATGGCCGAAAATTTCTTATCAAAACCGACCACAAACCTTTGATTAATTTATTTAGTATTAAGGATCCTTCAAGTAGGTTAATGAAGTTTAGATTATACTTAGAGGAGTATGACTTTGAGGTTGAGCATGTACCGGGTCGAAGCAACGCAGCTGCAGACGCGTTGAGTCGACTTCGGATGACAAGCGAAGATCTTAAAGATCTCTCTGAAGCAAATATTTCTGTTTTGACTCGAGCTCAAACTAGGAAACTCACAAATAGTGACCAATCGTGCTCGCGCAGCACTTCATCCGCGTCCAGGCCTGATCAACCTTTGGCGGTAGAAGTACTAAAAGAGCCAAATAATATTAATCAATTAATATTTTCTACACATTTTGAATATGACGTAAAACAGTATAAGAATGAATATACTTTATCACTTTGTAAACATTGTGCATACGTGCCGTCGCAATGTGCGATATATCTAAACACCCGATCGTTTTCTACCGTAGAGGTGCTAGCGAGGGATTTAGATGAATTATGTAAGAAAATGCGCATCAAAGAGTTGCTTATTATAAAAAGTAGACACAACCAGTTGCATATAAAAAATCTCGTTAGAACGATAAAAAGGGAAAACATTGAATCCTTAAATTTCATAATAACTAAAGATATAATACGAGTAAGTAGCAACGATGAAAAGAAAATAATTTTGAATGATTTTCATATTTTGCCCACCAGTGGACATGCTGGTATGAATAGAATGTTAAATAATATTAAAAAATATTATTTTTGGCCAGGCATCAGTCGTGACGTAATGAATTACGTAGCCAAGTGTAAACAATGTCAATTTCAAAAACATAGTAATAATTCGATAAGGGAACCAATGGTAATTACTGACACTCCGGGTTCGTCTTTGGGTAGGATTAGTTTAGATATTATGGGACCGCTAGAGATAGATAATAATAATTTTAGGTACATTTTAACAATACAGTGTCATCTAACGAAGTACGTAGAGGCATACCCGCTGCGTACTAAAGACTCGGTAACAGTTGCTAGGTCATTCGTAGACAATTTTATTTTAAGATTCGGAATACCACAGGAAATTTTGACAGATCAGGGAACTGAGTTTATATGTAGTGTTATGTCGGATATTTGTAAGTTACTTAATATTAAAAAAATAAATTCAACCGCTTATCACCACGAAACTATTGGTGGATTAGAAAATACACACAAGTCTTTAGGAGCATATCTCAGAATTCAGTGTAAAAATAATTCAAATTGGAGCGATTGGTTACCATATTGGTGTTTTTCTTTTAATAACACAGTACACTCTGAGACAAAATACACTCCTTATGAGTTAATGTTTGGAAAACCGTGTAATATACCGAGTAACCTATCTCATCATTTAGAACCATTGTATAGCTATGATGACTACCCTTTAGAGTTTAAGTATAGAATTCAAAAAGCACAACTGGATGCACGCAACAATCTTATGGAAAGCAAATGTCGACGAAAATGTATTTTAGATAATAAAACAAATCCAATTTTGTATAAGAAAGGTCAGTTAATATTAATTAAAAACTATGTAGGAAACAAATTAGATAATCTTTTTGAAGGCCCTTATAAAGTAGTTCAGGATATGTCACCAAACGTAAAAGTAATTAAAAACAGTAAAGAATATATTATACACAAAAATAATACAAAGTTATATTGTGAATGATTTATAGTTAATTAAAAATTATTGTAATAGTAAAATAATTATAAGTTCTCTTTTAAATATTTTAGCTAAGTTCTCTTTGAATATATAGATGTATGTCATAAATAATAAAAAGTTTACAAAAAAAAAAATGATTATTGTATTTTTTTTACTCTGTAAAAGGGGGGGGTGAGCATGTACTTTTCGGGGACATGTAATATGCCGATATTGCAAATAAGTTTAACATGTGTAGCAATAAGTAAAGTGCTTAGTTGTGTAAGTTACTATGTAAGCGTTTATTGTATTTTATATTCATTCAATGTAGGGACATAGTGCAATGAAGATCTTTTAATAAAATAACCTCCTATCTTCACGACCACAACACACAACATATTACAGGACAAACGCTGGGGCTAAACAGCCGTGCACATTGGAATGTGCCACGACTTCCCGTCCGCTTACTGCTCGCTCTGGAAGCAGAGGAGAGAAGCGGACTCTTGGTACATTAGCTTCACCCCGGACTGGATTGCCCGAGGCTACTGAGCCCCCACGCCACGACAAGGCTGTACCGTGTGGGGGATGTGGGGGAACCTAACCTAACCTAACCTAACCTAACCTAACCTAACTTTTTTTTTTTTTTTTTTCTTTTTGTGGGGAAATCCTCATGGATCCGACGCCACCCGGTGGAGTGACGAAGGTATGTCGGACTCTTACCGACTAAAACCCCACGGTGACTCTTCACTGGTGCCTTATTGTAGTGTCCGCGGGCTTTCTAGACCATTGGCAATACGTACCACAGACCCTACGCACCCGACGCCGCAAGGCATCACTACTCAGGGGGACATTTGTTAGCCCCCTTTTCTTCCTGTCTCTTTGCAGCAGACGCTCAGAGTCACGTGAGCGCCTGCCCGTCGCAGGCAGGTTGAGTCGACACACAAAGCCACCGATTTGCGTGCCACCTGCCTTTGGAGCCCCGTCTACGGCGGTGAGCGCTCACGGGGCTCCTTGGTCTTGATTAAGACCATTCAATGCCGCGGGCATACTAGTGTCTTGCACCGCGGCGGCGGGTCCCACGTCTTGTAGGATCCGCTATCTCCCTTTCCCTTTCGGCGGCCTCTTTCGCAAGCATTACATGTTCACAGAAAGAGGCCACCGCCGCCCACGCTTCGGGGCTTCCCACCATGGCCGCAACTACGGCCGTCAGGGATAGATCCGGGCCAATGCTTGCCCGGAGTGCTGCCCTCTCCCCAGCCCAAGCTGGGCACTCTTCAAGAGTGTGATGCGCCGTGTCTTCGGGGCAATTCAGACAGTGGTGGCAACGAGCAGCCTCCTCTTTGCCCAGCCGCCACAGGTACTTACCGAAGCAACCATGCCCGGAAAGGACCTGTGTCAGCCGGAAGCTCAGAGATCCAACCTAACCTAACCTAACCTAACCTAACCTTTTTTTTTTTTTTTTTTACGTGGGGAAATCCTCATGGATTCCTGACCTGACCTGACCTGACCTGACCTGACCTGACCTGACCTGACCTGACCTGACCTGACCTGACCTAACCTAACCTAACCTAACCTAACCGCTTGCCCCTCGGCCATCATTCAGAGTGCCCGCGTTTGTTGTTGCGACAAATTGTTCCGTGGTTTTTAATGTTTTAAAAATAGTTCCAAGTAGTTTTCGTTACTTGTCTTGATATTATAAATAGTGATAATTAATTCCGCACATAACTGCATATTCAGTTTCCCTGGGCACTTCGAAAACCCAGGGTTATTAGTGATAGTGCGTTTTTGGAATTAAAAAAGTGATTCAAAAAATCATAACTCCGGATCAAGATCTGTGACCTGTAGTTTTTAAACTGCAGTCGTGTGCAGCGCAAGGCGCTCTACAGGATTCCGCAAAAATTTTTCACGCGCCGCTGAAAATTGATTTTTCGCGGCGACTTTTCCGGATTCCTGAAAATCGTCAAAATTTCGGGACAAGAGATTGCTGATGTTTTGAAAACACAGAAAAAAGCGCCCACACCTGACAATACCAGACCAGTAAAAATTTCGAAAATCCCATGGAAATTGGATTTTTGGTGGAAGAAATAAGAAAATTTTAACTTTGGTGCAAATTTCAAAAAATATTTATTCCAATTCTTCCGCGACAACTTGCTGGTTTATTGGTGAATGTGTTAGAGACCCTATCGAACTTTAATTTTAAGTGGAAAAAACAGTACTTTTAATTTGACTTTTCCCTGAGAAAAATCGGTTTTTCCAAAACCACTAAATTCTAAAATTGACTGTGGGCCAACTAGGATCTACCTAAGGACTCAAATAGCTGTAAGTACCTTTTCTCACTACATTTGCTGGAAAAAATCCGTAAATTTTTATCGTTTCTATATTTATTTTTCAAATTTTGTGTTATTTTTAGTGTTTTTTCAACTTCTCCCCTAAGGGGAAGATTGTAAAATTATTTTTCCAGCAGATCTAGATTGGCCTTCAAAGGACGCGTCTAACGAGCCCAAGCTCATCAAAATCGGACAGAAACTGTGGCCACAGGACTGGTTTGAAGTTTTCACAGCATACTTTTGTAAGAGCGAGACAGGAAAGGTCGCCTGTTTCATCAAATTTCAAACACCTGTATCTCAGCCATTTATTATTATTGTTGGGCGCTAACCACCTCGGGTTTCCGCACTTAACCCAGCTGCGAGGTGGGCCATTGTACGTGGGCCATTTGGCCGTTTAAGTTTCCCAACCTAATTCAGACCAGAAGGACAAAAGCTTATCCAGGTCAGCCATTGCCTCTGGTAGCGACTTTTTGGATCCGATGGTGTTATTTCGGATATCGGTTACTCCGTTGCATTCCTGGAGCACATGAGTGACCGTTTCGTCCGCCTCCATGCACGCACGGCACAGAGGGCTGTCGGTGATGCCTAGAGTGTGGAAGTGTTTGTTTAGGGCATAGTGCCCTGTGATAACACCCACTAGAGTTCGTAGATTTGGTCTGCTAAGGCGTAAGGCATATCTGGTCAGATTTTTCCTAAGAGTTGGCATTGCCTCTTTAGACTGTCTGCAGCCAGGCGTGCCTTGCCAACACGCGCTTGCTAGGGTTTGTGTGCGTTCCCTTAGCCACGTGCGCAGCTGATTGAATGGAAGAGGTATTATGGGTTCGGGTCCGTACAGAGACATAGCCGATCCCCCTCTAGCCAGCTCATCAGCCGCATCATTGCCTAAGGACCCACTATGGCCTTTTATCCATTGCAGGATAATATTGTTGTCCTGCGCCACTTCTTCTAAGGCTTGGTGACATTCCAGGACTAGACCTGAAGTGTATTCGCTTCGATTGAGGGCTTGCAGGACAGAAGTGCTGTCCGATATAATTTTTATGGTCATTTCTGAGATTTTTCTTGCTTTTATGGCCTGGGCAGCTTGGATGATTCCAAGACATTCAGCCTGAAAAACAGTGTTATATTGGCCCAGGCTTTTTGATATTCTTATATTTAGATCTAGGGAGTGTGTGCCAGCCCCCGTGCCTTGATTGGTCTTAGACCCATCAGTATACACACGTAACTCCTTAGGGCCAGAGAAGTCTGACTTTTCTTCGTCAAGTATAACCCGATAGTTATGTTTGGATCTAATAGTTTTGGTGATCCTATCACACGGAGCGGCCAGTAGGGGCTGGTCTTTCAACGCTTCTGTGAGTATTTCAGTATGTAGGATTCTGGAGTCGTTGCTTAGGTGTCCTGCTCTCTGTAGCCTTACAGCAGAGATGGCTGCTTCTTGCTGTATGTATAAATACAGTGGGGGGAGATTTAGTAAGGCTTGTAGTGCGGCTGTAGGCGTAGTGCACATGCAGCCCGTTATTGCTAGACAAGCCTGTCGTTGCATCTTGTCTAATTCATGTTGGGCTGTAACAAGTTTCGTTCTGTCTGTTGACAGTGGTATAAAGCCAGTGTGTGATTCTCGGTTTGAGTCCCCAGTTCTTACCCAAGATTCTTTTACATTGCCAAAGGGTTGCGCTGGCTTTTTTTATTACCTTTTCTAAGTGTGGTTTCCAGTTAAGTTTATCATCTAGGGTGATTCCTAGATATTTTACTGTTTTGGATAAAGTAAGTTGCGTGCCAAACAACTTAGGAGGGTCAAACGGCGGTAGTTTCCGTTTGCGAGTAAAGAGAATTAGTTCAGTCTTCTTAGGATTGACGTGTAGGTCAAAATCTTTACACCATTTTTCAACCACCCTCAAAGCGTGACCCATTTGATTGCAGAGGGTGTTCGCATGGTTTCCGTTTATGAGAATCGTGAGATCGTCTGCATAGCCAATAGTTAGGTAGCCTTGCATGTTTAGTCTTTTAATGAGTGAGTCGACCACCATGTTCCAGAGCAGTGGGGATAAAACACCTCCTTGAGGACAACCCCTTGTCACCACCGCTCTGTTGGTGTCATTAACAGTTATTTGTACCGCTCTGAGTTTCAACATGTTTACTATCCAGCCCCGCAGTGTAGGATTAACATGGAATTTTTCCAGGGCTCTATTGATACTTGGGATATTGGTTTTATCGAAGGCACCTTCAATGTCTATGAAGGTGCATAATGAGGACAACTTAGTGCTGAGAGCACACTCAATTTTGGAAACAACTCTGTGGAGAGCTGTTTCGGTTGATTTGTCCTTCGTGTAGGCATGCTGTTGAGTATGTAGGGGCTTTTTTGTTAATATCTCCTCTCTAATGAATCTGTCACAGAGTCTCTCTAGTGTTTTTAAGAGAAAAGAAGTTAGGCTAATGGGTCTAAAAGATTTGGGGTCTGTATAGTCAGATTTTCCAGGTTTGGGAATGAAGGTCACTTTAACCTCCCGCCATGGTAGGGGGGTATATCTGTGCGCCATGCACGATTGGTAAAGTTTCACCAACCACGGGGTGATGATATCTCTGGCCCACTGTAGTAGTGCCGGAATTATGCCGTCAAGACCCGGCGATTTGAAGGGGTTGAAGGTTTTGATTGCCCATTCAACTCTATCTTGTGTGACTATCTTTTCAGCTTGGGATACATCTATGTTCGTGGGGCTGCTGATTGGTTCCTCTGGCCAGTACACTTCATCAGTGTGACGGCAGTCTGGGAAGTGGCATTCCAGTAGCAATTTGTGTGTTTCTGTATGTGTGGTAGTGTATGTTTCATCTGGTTTTTTAGCGGCCCTACGGTGAGATTATTATCTGAAGCCAGGAGTTTCCTGATTCTCGCCGCCTTTTTGTTTGATTCTATTGATTCGCAGTATTCCCGCCAAGCTTTCCTTCTGCGTGATCTAGTAAGTTTTTTGTATTTTCTTAGGAATAATTTGTATTCCTCCCAGTCATCTGGTATTCTGGAGTTTTTGGCTTTGTTAAAGAGATTACGAAGTTCACCGCGCATAGATTCGAGTTCCCCATCCCACCATCTACTAGACTCTTTTCCTGGAGTTGTGGGTTTCCTAAGGGGGCAGGACGCCTCGTAAGATTTGGTGATAGCATCAGTGAGAAATCTGACATTGTCTTCAATCGCTACTGTACTATCTAGATTTGGCGCGGTTGCGGAGGTTAACTCGTCCCTCAGTAATGTTCGATATTTCAGGACATTCGTTGACCGTGGGTTACGTTTGGATGGCTGTTCGGGAAATTGGTTAGATAGATCGAAACAGATTCGCCTATGGTCGGAGCAACTTGCATCTTGAGACACATGCCAATTCGTTATAAGATGAGAAGCTCCTCTACTAACTAAGGTTATATCTACTATTGTTTGCCCTCGGGATGTGACCCATGTTGGTTCGGATCCTACGTTAGCTACATTTAGGTTAGTGGAGAATAAATATGTTGATAGTACCTCTCCTCTGGAATTTGATTTCTGACACCCCCAGAGCGGGTGATGTGCGTTCGCGTCAGCCCCAATGACGATCTCTGTTCGGAGCGTCTCGCAGTACCGCACAAGTTCAGCTAGCTCCTTTGGTGGGCAGTCCTCAGAGTCGCCGGGCATATAGCAGGAGGCTAGCACCATCTCTGGTAGGCCCGTATCAGCTGTCTGGATCTTGACAGCGATCAGGTCCCTAGAACAGAATTGCATAAGGGACAAACCCTGCATATGATTAGGAATGAGTATGCAGGCTCTTGGTGTTTGGGATGTGGTATCATAAAACAACTTACCTCCGGTATTATTGAGACCACAAATACGGTTTCCTCTGATCCACGGCTCCTGAATCAGGGCGATGATGTTTGGGGTTTTCTCCAACACTGTGCGTAGGGTAGCCGTCGCCGCGTGACTATGTTGGAGATTTGCTTGGAGGATTTGAGTGTTATTGGGGAGCATCGTGTCCGATGTCCTCCTCCTCTTCCTTTTGGGTTGGTGCGTGTGACTCTGCTGGTGATGACGATGTCATCATAGAGTCAAGCCACGGCACTGGGGAAGGGTTGTCGTTCATCAACCGGCACAGCTCGTCCATTGCTCTCTGGAGCGGTTCAACCTCCTCCTCCACTGGTTGGTGTGTGGAGGGCCCTGGTTGGTCAGGAGCCAAGGGAGCATCGGGCTGGTCACTCGTGGATGATGACGGAGTCGCCTCGTGGTGTTTGGCCGGCATGTCTCCAAGTTTTCCTTTTGCAAGGATAAACTTAGCGTGCACCCGACCGTAACCGAACGCCACGCTGCGATCTCGCGCCAGGAGTTTTTCAACCTGGGCACGTGGCAGCCCTAATGTGAGGAACACACCAGGATTGTCCCCCCAAACCCTTGTGGCCTTATATAAGGACCACAAGTCGAGGTCGTACCACATTCCATTTTGATACCTCAGAAGAGAGTGCAGTCTCTTCAGAGGTCCGGTGTAGTTCGGCAGGAACAGGGCTATCCGCGTTGGCGTGGGAATGGCTGACTGCAGCACCATCTGCACCTTGTCACCCGAGGGTAACAGTGTGCAATCAGCCAGTTCCTGAACCCAGTTCACTGTCAGTTCACTCTCGCACCAGAAACGGAGAGCTCCCTCAACAAGCCTGGGACAGGCTTGGAAAGCAGGCCCTAGCCTTTTCTCCAAGTCCGCCTCAGCGTAGAGCTTCTCGTTCACCTGGTCTTTAACCCTCGGCATGCCTGGTTGGGTCTGTGAGACCCACCGCAGTCGTTAAACCGTTATAATTCATTGTAATTTGAAATTCGCGTGCAACCGCTCTCAGTAGCTGACCGTAGTGAACTGATTGTCGCCCTCCGCCCGCTAACTAAGTCCGGGGCCTGCTCCAGTAGTGAAAGGACGTGCCCAAAGTGCGCTCGGGTCTCGCAGACCCTACCAGGCATACGGCGTTAGGTTTCAATGTAAGTATTCATTTGTTGCTATTAGTGGTTTTGTGTCGTTAATTTGTTAAAAATAAACATAATATTTTAAATAGTAACTTATTTTATATATATATATATATATATATAACCGTGATAGCCCAGTGGGTAGAACACTCGGTTCTCGTGCAAGCGACTAGTGTTCAAATCCCGGGGCGGGCCTACACCAATTTGTCTTTTCTAGAAAAAAGGTGTTCCTGCTATCATCTCTCCATCATGATATGGAAATCGACCTGCAATCAGGCGAGAAGCAAAAACCAGCAGTTATTACATTCTATAACAAAACTAAAAGTGGTGTTGACAACGTTGACTAGCTTATTAGATCTTATGATGTATCAAGAAACTCCAGAAGATGGCCGCTCACTCTGTTTTTCTGGTTGCTGAACTCTGCAGGTATAAATGCAAAAATTATTCAAATGCTAAACTTCCCTGATATCAAAACCAATCGCAGAAATTTTATCAAAGATCTGGGTATCACATTGATAGCGCACATAATCAAGACAGAAAAATGCTCGCCTTTCCACAAATCTCCGCCAACGAATTGCTGACTATATTGGTCTCAACGAAGGTCCACCGGTGAAAAAAACAGCTCCAGGTGTAAGGCGTAGATGTTACGTTTGTCCATCAAAGAAAGACCGTAAAACTCAATACATCTGTGAGACGTGCAAAAGCCACGTGTGCCTAGATCATCTCATCTGAAATCAAGACAGAAAAATGCTCGCCTTTCCACAAATCTCCGCCAACGAATTGCTGACTATATTGGTCTCAACGAAGGTCCACCGGTGAAAAAAACAGCTCCAGGTGTAAGGCGTAGATGTTACGTTTGTCCATCAAAGAAAGACCGTAAAACTCAATACATCTGTGAGACGTGCAAAAGCCACGTGTGCCTAGATCATGCAATTTTCCAGTGTGGAAATTGCTATGTTCCTGAAAATGATGTCGGAAATGAAGAAGACTAATTATTTTAGCTTAGAATATAAGATAACCTTTGTGCATTATGATCCCCAAAGTCTGATTGTGATTTCTTTAGTTTTAGTTGATTTTGCATGTTTATGAACATAAGATGTTTAATTCTACGTTAAAAAACAAGGTAAAAGTTTAATTAAAAATTCTTTTGAAAATATTATTAATTCGAACACGTATTTTATTTAAAACCCTAAAAAACATGTTTAATTTTATTATAAAATCAAAAAATATACTACATTGATATCAATTTGTAGGAGAAAAAAATTATTTAAATTTAGGGTCTCACCGACCCACCAGGCACGCCATGTAACTTTTTTCTACCAGGCACGCCGAGGGTCACGGTCTCCCAGCTGCTGCAGGGTCCCGCAAATGGTCCCGGAATTTTTGTCGGTGACCTCACCTTCTCTCCCACATTCGGCGTAACTTTGCCCCCCCCAGAATACGAGGGGCAGCCTGGATCCTGCAAGCAGGACCCAGGGAGGGATTCTCGACCGCTGATGCAGGCCGTACCCTCCTGGGGTAGTACTTCTTTATTTTGTTGCGCCATGTTGGAAATTTTGACTTTTTAGAGATAGTCTAACTCGTGTAGATTTATTATATATAAATTTATCTATATATATATATATATATGTGTATAGAAATAAAGGAATGAGATGTTGGTGATTATATATATATAAGGCTGTAGTTTACTGAAATAGACTATTTTACATATGTAGATACGGGATTATAGATTGAACCTAAATAAATGCGTACTTGCAATTAAATATGGAATGGGGGATTAGGGACGGGTGGGGAAATCCCTCCGCAATTAGCTACTTTCGCCACAGGGTTTGTTGGTATTAAGCGGTCCTGTTAATGGCTCGGTATTACCAGGGTGCACGAAGTGGACGTTTGCGGTAGGGCATTTGGTGGGTGTGCTGGATAGCTCTTCCGCTTACTGAGCATACACTGGACCGAAATCCCCCACCTTGCAACCCCGTATCTCAGCCATTTTTGGAGATATAGACTTGCGGTTTTCTTTGTCGGTACGGGACCGACGACCTCTACACTTGTATGCTCTACATAGAGCAAGTGTAGAGCATTTTATTACCCCCTCTTTTTCCTCACCAATTGATAGCGCTCGTCTCGCTGATTGGCTAGAACCCAATCTCGAGCTTCTACGACCAAAACTTTAGTTTTTAGAGCGATTTTAGTTTTTTCATTTCTATATATTTATTTATTTTATAGATAAATATATAGAAAATTGTCCTTAAAGTGGAATATCTCCGGAACGGAGAGTCCCACCGACTTCGGGTTTTCAACATCGGACTAGTCTCTTTGGGCTCTACACATTGAGCTACTCTACGTAGAGCAGTGGTAGAGCAAAAATTTTTCATCCCGTTTTTCCCCATTTTCACGTGGAAATTTCATCCCACCTGTGTTTTAAATTGCCCAGAACGCGAAAAGCGTCCTTCGGAGGCCACAAAAGGTATACAAATTATTTTTGTAGAAAACTGTGATATTAGGTTAAGACTTTGGCTTTTTACACCCCTTACTTTTACTTTAGTTATTTATTTACATTTATTGACTCATTATGTTAGGTAATTAAATTAAATTAAATTACAAATCACCTTTTACCATCTATTTCAACTTAATTTATTATATTCCTTTAAATTATTGACCATTATTTTTATATTATATTAAATTATTACAATGGCGAAGGCCAATAAAAGCTGTTCTTCCAAAAGACTGTCCATGGACAAATTGGAATCCTTCAACTTGGAAGAAAAACTTGAAGGTGCAATGGGCAGGGCGAAAAGTTACCTTCAAAAAGCTAAAAACGAGCTCAAAGAGTCAGGCAACCTGAAGACTACAATAAAGTCAAATGTACAATCCAGCCTTGACGGGCTGTATGAAATAGTCCAAGACCTGGCCCAGTCAAGGAACGACCACATGGCGAAAAACTCCAAGCTGGAAATTGAGTACAAGGACGAAATCATAAGAGAACGTCAAATAGTCATGGATGGCATTGATGCCTTGAACAACATGAACGTGCCGGCAGCAATCAATCCAATTATTGACGCATTTGCTAGTCTGAACACAAGCTGTCTAAATTTGCAAAATCAACAAATCGCGTTTACAGCTATAATGGAAGAACTGGTTGGAGCAAACAGAAAAATGACTGAATCTATTCAAAGGTTAGAATCCAAGGAGTCGGCCAAAGTACAACCAGATCTATCTGGAGTATTCACAGGCCTAAAAACAATCACAGATGACCTCGGAAAATTAAACAAAGCGGTGGTGGACCTCCACGAAGTGACAAAGACCGTCATCTCCGAAGAGATCCAAGACACGCGTAAGGCAGTCGAAGAGCTGAAAACCACCCCACTCACATACGCGCAAGTTGCTGCTGGGTCATCAAAACCCGCACCCAAACACGAAAATATAAAGGTAGAGACTATGCACTCGGTCGTGGTCTCTCATACCTCGAACATCGAAACCTGCGACGGAGTGACCGAGATCATTAGAAAAACTTTGGACCCCCTAAAAACCGGAGCTAAAATAAACAGAATAAGAATGGCGAAAGGCCAAAAAGTCATTATAGGGTGCACGTCCAAAGAAAGAATTACAGAGGTCGAAGAATTATTAAAAATTAACAATGAACTTGTTGTAGAAAGGGCCACCAACAAGGACCCATTCATAGTACTTAAAGAGGTCCGTAGCAAGACTACTGATGAAGAGATACTGGACGCAATTCTGGGTACATACAATGAGACCCTCTTCACCGTTCCAGAATCAGAAAGCCGCGCCACCATCAAATACAGGAAGAGGACTAAGAACCCGGAGGTATGTCACGTGGTAGTCGCGGTGTCTCCATCAATGTGGAAACTTGCAATCGACGAAGGCAGAATGTATCTCCCCCTACAGAGAGTGCATGTTTCAGACCAGTCTCCTCTGGTTCAATGCACAAAATGCTTAGGCTTTGGCCATGGCCGAAGACTCTGCAAGGAACCAGTCGACCTTTGCTCACACTGTGGCGGAACGCACCAACGCTCTCAGTGTGAGCACTGGCTGGCAAGAACTGCCCCAGTCTGCAAAAACTGCAAAAAAGCAAACATGGACCAAACAGATCATAACTGTTTCGACAATCAATGCCCTATTAGATGTAAGTGGGACGCCATATCACGTTCCCTCATAGCATATGAATAAATGGACAATAACATTTAAGTAGACATGTATGAAAACAGCTAATTTCTTTCCTTGTAACTTCTTCATTTACTATTATTATTATATTGTAATCAATTTATCTTATATATAAATAAATGGCTTGTATAGAAAGGGCATATAATATGTCAATGTGTTGGATGTAAATAATATATTATGATAATATATTATATTACATATAGGATTAAGAAATAAGTTGGCTATCTGTATTGTATTTTGTATAATAATAGGATCTACAGTGTGTATATATTATCTTATGTAAATAATCCAAAATGGAAATTTTCAAATTGTCACAAATTGAGCTAAACACTGACGAATGGACATGGCATTAAAAAAAAAAAAACAAAACAAAAAAAATAATAATAATAAAATGAACAGCTTTTCACACTGAAAAGTAATAATACAATAATACATATATAATATAATAATAATAAAAAAAAAAAAACAACAGAAATTAATGACACTCAATGCCTTCACCTGAATATGGACAACATGTCAAAGCTCACCATATGATCTGTTACAAAACCATGAATGGAAATATTTCAACTATAAAATTTATGTTTATGTTATTCTGTATTTGTGATCTGTTATTTGCTTGGAACTTGATTATCAAGGTACAAACAAAAACGAAAAGTATTTATTTAAGGTTATTAATATGTTATAAAATAGAAACTTATATATATAGGTAAATAGTCAATATAGACATATGTATTAAATATAATATAACTACACCTCAATTTATGTATTTTAAAATAAATATACTCTATAGTAACCAATACGGAATGTCAAAGAAATGTAAAAGTTATCAACATATTTATATGTAGATACTTATATAATTCGCTCATACTGACACACGTATTAAAAATGTAATATATCATCATTATAAGTAAATAATTATAACTAGTATGGAAAAGAGAAAACGTTATTACATGCCACAGAAATGTAACAAATGTTAGTTGTCAAAGGCAAAAAACAGTTCAAAGATAATTGAAACAACTATTGATTTTCGGATATTTTAATCGCGTGTTATTACATTATTTTTAAAGCCCGACGTTTCGAAAACATTTCAGTTATCATGGTCACGGGAAGACTGAGGTGTTATTTGTCATCATACAGTACTATAAAATTATTAATACTAACTACCTTCACAAAATTTTAAGTTACATTTGCGTTTAATATTTGCTATGTACAAAAAGAGCTAATGTTATCTGGAGTTTTGCTAGTGTTCTTCCCTCGCTTAGTTGTGCTAATGATCGGGTTCCAAGCAGGTGGTAATTGCCAACCATCATCTCTATTGAAGTTTGGATGTTTCTTTATTTCAATAGACTCGCGTATCATTCTAGGTATCAATCGATTCTCTTTTGCTAGAATTGTAGGTTTGTCAAAACGCATGTGGTGGTTTGGCTTATCGAAGGTGTGTTCACACAAAGCAGATCTTCCAGGACGCCTATTCTTCATATCAGCAATATGTTCTCTAACGCGAGTTGCTACACTACGCTTTGTTTGGCCGATGTATGAAAGACCACACTCACAGTCTAGTTTATAAACGCCTGCATCTTGTAAAGGGATCTGACATTTGATAGGTCTTAGAAACTGACTTATCTTTTGGTGCGGCTTGAAATAGGTCTTAATGGAAGCACGCTGTAACACAGTACTAATTTTGTCTGTTACACCCTTTACAAAAGGTAGAGTTGCAGGGAGTCTTTCGACAGTAGGTGGTTTATCGGAGGAGCGGTGACGTTGGCGGGGCAATTTCAGCTTGTTGTTGTGAAGAACTTGTTTCACATGACTGAGCTCTCCAGCAAGATGGTGTTCGTCACAAAGATGTTTGGCTCTCTGAAACAAAGTTTTACCAACAGTAGCTAACTGAGATGGATGGTGGTGTGAGTCACCATTGAGGTACCTATCAGTGTGGGTGGGTTTCCTATAAACTGTGTGACTAATTGAGTTATCAGAATTCCTTATCAAGAGGACATCTAGAAAGGCTAAACTATTATTAGTCTCTAATTCCATTGTAAATTGGATCTTAGGGTTAATGGAATTAAGATGGTCTAAGAATGCAGAGACTATGTTTTTGGGTAGGATTGCAAAAGTATCATCTACGTACCTCTTATAAACCTTTGGAGTGACAGGGAAGGATTTTAGTGCAATCTCCTCCAATCGTTCCATGAATATATCGGCTACAATAGGAGAGACTGGGGATCCCATTGCCACACCATCAGTCTGGATGTAGAATTCCTTATCCCAAAGTAAGTAGCCAGTTGTAAGGCAGTGCTTAAGTAATTCTGCATATTCTAAAGGTATGTCAGCATTTGTTAACCTTTCTGTGACAACTTCAACACAGTCTTGTATTGGTGAACTGGTGTAAAGAGACTGAACATCGAAGCTGACCATAATGTCCTCATCACTCAAAGATACCCATCAGTTAACATGCAAACATTACAAAACCAAAACTAGTTTATACATCCAAAAAAATTATTCTTAGCTTACCATGCTAAATAAAAAACACAAATCTACCAGCTTTAATGTATGCTATTACTAATAATATAAATAAAAGGTTTTTCCATAGTTTGCTTTGTTCCACAAGAGAGGTCCCAGTACAGATCCCTGTGGTACCCCGCAATGAACATCCCTCTGGTTGATTTCGCGATTTTGCCCGGGGTTACTGATCTTTCTACTATTTAAGTATGCGTAGATGATACGGCGCAAGTGCGGTGGAATATTAAAATGGTCCAAAGCTTCTCGTATTTCCCTCCATGGAAGTGTATTGAACGCGTTTTTAACCGACTTCGAAAAAAGGAGTCTTCTCAATTCGACCGTATATTTTTGATTTTTTTTATGTTTGTTCGCCGATTACTTCGCCATTTATGAACCGATTTTGATTATTATTTTTTTATTCGATAGAAGATACTCCCGGATTAGTACCATGATGAGGATATCAGGGTCTGATGATGGAATCCTGGAGAATTCGAGGGGAACCCTGAATTTTTATAGTCAAATGTACCGCGTTTTACATATTTTCTGAACTTATATTGGCATTTGCTTCTGAAAATCATATTGTTACGCTGCTGAGCTGATGATGGAAGGTGTGGATCCTCAATCACTAGGAGTCAGGAAACAGTTCTTTCACCATTCCATAAAGATTTATGCTCCTCTTCGTAGCTTTTATGAAGATAAGTACAGGTTCACTCAACATTTGTTATGTTATTGTTACCGAGAAAGTACCATGAGACCAGGATCTGATGATGGCATCCCAGGAAATCGAGGGGACTGTCGAAACTCACAATCATGTGACAGTGTATTTGTTCAAAACGCCGATAGGCCTGCCCTGTATAACGTGAGAACGTGAGTCCAAGCAAAGCGTGGGTACTCTGAACAACAGGTGACAATGTCACGTAATATTCAGAAGTATTACTACCTCTGCTAACCCCTTTGGGGATATTCGGCGTGAACGTTTGAGTCTTTCTTGAGATGTAGAATTGTAGACCATCGCCTTTCGAGGGATTTCAAGATCAATGTAAAGTTACATATGGTTGAGCCTATTTAATATCGTATAATAATAGAAATACCGGAAATACGAAGAATAATACAGTAACCGTCGCACTGCCTCATACGAGAGGCATCTTTGCCAGGTCTACCCATCTCTAAAACTCGTAAAATAAAATATTTTTTAACAAAAAGAAAACCGACTTCATAGTGGGAAAACAGCCGAAAATAAACAATCTAGTACTAAAAAGAACGAAATAAGTTTTTTAATTGAATATGAGTACTGTGATTAATACCTTAGCAATTTCTTTATTCCACACGCGTCAGTTCAACTCAAATTATCTCAGTTGCCATCGTTACCCCACAGAAAAACATTGAGTTATCTGTACCACAAGAGTGATTATGACAATTTATTATTGGAACTAAATAAAACAGATTGGGATAATTTATTAAGTACAGGTTCGTTAGATTCTGTAGTCAACCGATTTTACGATATTATGTATAATTTAATCGATAAGTTTGTTCCGAAAAAGAATTTAAAAAAAATCAATATCCCCCTTGGTACGATAGTAGTTTAATTAGAATAATTAATGAAAAAAATAAATATCATCGCAAATACAAAAACTATAAAAATAGTTCAGATTATATAACTTTTTCATTCTTGAGAGCAAGAGTGAGGGAAGAAGATAAGAGATGTTTTTTAAAATATATTTCTCGCATAGAAAACAATATCATAACGAATCCTTCTTGTTTTTGGACTTACATTAAAAATAATAAATAAAGTTCGCATTGTATTGTTATAAAATTTGTAACCATGTAATGGCTATGGAATGCAATAAATAAATAAATAAATAAATAGTATACCTTCTACAATGCAATATGAAAATTGTACATATGATACCGGAAATGGCGTCAGTAATGCTTTCAAACTATACTTTGAGAAAAACTTTTCATCTTCTTCTGAAACCAGTCCTACTTTTGATGATCGTGGTGTTTCTTCTTCAAACAATATTTCTACTGTGATAATTGACCCAGACCGCTTACTGACATTGTTAAAGAATCTCGATATAAATAAAAAATCCGGACCAGATAAAATATCACCAATTTTTATAACTCGATGTGCCCTAGCACTAGTGCCACCATTTATTATTTTGTTTACCCGATCTTTAAGAGAAGGCGTTGTGCCCATAGTATGGAAGTCAGCCTTTATAACTCCAATACATAAACAAGGAAATGTAACCTCTGTTGAAAACTATAGAGGTATCTCAAAACTATGTTTATTTGCGAAGGTTCTCGAGAAGCTAGTATATGAACAAACCTATGCTTCTTTGCATACTATCTTCACGCCGGTCCAACATTGATTTCTTAAAAAAAGATCTACGACTACTAATCTTTTATCAACCCATGAATTTATAACTCAAAATATGGATAGTGGTGAGCAGGTTGACATCATTTTAACGGATTTCAAAAAGTTTTCAATCGTATCTATCATGTCCGTCTTCTTGAGAAACTATATATTGCGGGTATTCATGGGGATCTTCTATGATGTGTGGGAGTCATGTTAGAGCGCACACTACTGCGGACTCAAACGCACATAGCAGCGTCTCACTCATATTCCTACATCGCGGAGTGTAAATGTTTTTCGAGTTAAGCATAGATACAAATTATAAGTTGGTACACAGCAGGGTGTACTGGCCAGTATATCTTTGCTGTTTCCACAGATGGTTTGCTTCCTACATTGAGAATAGGTCGCAGTCTGTTGTTGTGAATGGTTTTTCTTCTGAATGGAGTCAAATAAAATCAGGAGTGCCGCAGGGTTCATTGGGACCTCTCTTGTTTGTTTTATTTATAAACGATGTAACTTCTTGTTTTAAAGCATCAAAGGTTTTGTTATTCGCGGATGATATGGAAATCATGAAGTCAATTCAAACTCCAAATGATTGTGAAAGCCTCCAGGATGTCTTGTACAGATTTGAGTTGTATTGTGTGGAAAACAAACTAAATTTAAATGTTAACAAATGCTTTGTTATATCGTTTACACGTAGAAATAATAAAAAAAATCATTCATATTCAATTAAACAATGTCAATTAGTCAGAACAGTTAATACTCGCGATCTCGGCATCACCCATGACTCCAAATTGCTCTATGATTTACATATTAACAACATAGTAAATAAAGCTTCAAGTACTCTAGGATTTCTAATGCGATCATGCAAGTACTTCAAAAATGTAAAACAATCTAAATCATCTATTGTTCTTTTGTTTGAAGCATTTTAGAGTATGCATCGCAGGTGTGGAATCCTAGATACGCAGTTTATATAAATAGAATTAAGTCAATAAAAAATGTTTTCTGAGGTATTTGGAATATAAGACCATGACAACTGATGACAGCTATGAGTTACGATGTAAAAGGCATCACATATTACCACTTGAGTTTAGGAGACATATTGCTGATGCAGACTTAATAATCAAGACAGCCAATAATTTAATAGACTGTTCTGAGTTACTGGAAAATATAAAGCTGCGAGTTTCAAAATCATCTAACCCGCGTCACCCTAGTGAAATGTATATTCCAAAATGTAGAACCAATTATCGACATGCCACAAAGGTACATCTGGTTGTGCCAGTGTAGAAATTTGCTCATTTTGAGTTTGTGGCAACAATTATCCACCACCGATGCCGTGAAATTGGGTTCGAGGATTTCCGTCAATGGCGGGACCCACGGTCGGAGTTTACCCATTACCATTTTGTAAGGCCTTCCCAATTGGTCTCTATTTAGACTCTCTCTTAATTTATTAGAGGATCGAGCCTTTGCTTCCGCTATTGCCACTTGCATAGCTTTTGTTGCTTGACAATAGGCATAATAAGCTCTCTCTTTTTCTTCAACCGTTGGCCGTCGTCTTCTACGGGCTCGTGTGTATTGGCGTCTGCTAGCCATACACACGTCGTGAAGTCGGCAGATTTTGTTCGACCACCAGTATTGATTTTAATGTTAAGCAGGCCTGCATCGAGGCATTGAGGCGTCACAAATTGATGTCATAGTGTTCCGAAACCAGGTAGCCTCGGTTTCTGGATCGAATTCTTCATCAGTATCGACACATGCGGCAACGTAAGATGCTGCAATAAATAGGTCACGGTTCAATTGCTTCAGCGACCATCATCTTGAAGTCATCTCTTAATAACGGTTGCTACTCGTAGTACCTTGGGTTGTTGGCGTCACTTCAATGTACTGGTGGTCGCATAGAGTTATACCGCCATCTGCCACTTTCCACTTTGATAGCAAATGAGCAGCTGATGGGCTTGACCAAGCCAGATTAACAATTGATTCTCTTTGCCAGCGGTTCATTCCAGAAGTTCCATACTTTTTGGGTCACTCGCAGTATCGCCCCAGACACGTGAACGTGCATTAAAATCACCAAGCACAAAACCAGCAGGGATGATTTGGGACAGTGTAGGGCTCTGAAACCACTGCTACAACCACCGACCGTTCGGTGAGGATTTGCATGAGAAGATCTTGGGCTTCGCGGCTGTGATTCACGTTGCTTTGAAGAAAATTAAATTCATCAATGTTACATCTCCATATTTTCCTCTTAGCTGTGTAATGTTGGCTTAGAATAGCACAACCCCATTTCTTCTAGTGGGTGTACGTAAAAGGCGACTAACAGTATTGGGGCTTTTAAGGGATTTTTGGGTGATGCAGTTGGAGACCCATCACCAACAACCTTTACTTTACCATCTTTTCCCAACTCAACTTTCCAAAACTGGCTGAGGAATTTCTAATTCCTTAGCCCTGGCTACCCCTTTTCGGGATTTATAGCCGTGAATATATATGTATGTATGTGTGTATTTTCCCCTTGTAAACTTAAAATTATAGTGTTTGGCAACGTAGCAGCATTGCTAGCCGGTGGATGACTCACCTCTTTGGTTCTTTTTTGCTTTGGCAAACATTTTTAGTACCCAGACGGTGGTCAGCTGATCTCCCCAAATCAGCGCACAATGGGCATCTCGATGCAAGCGTCGTGCATTGACGTGCTTTATGTCCGGTCTCACCACATTTGAAGCATTTATCCCCGCGATCGACTGTGCTTTTGCATTGCTGCCTGACGTGACCTTGTTCAAGACACTTGTAACATTGCATTGGTCGTGCCGTCAATGTTTCCACGCGAGTATCTACCCACCCTACCTGTAACCTTTTAGCTTTAGATAGTAAGTTGACTACTGTAAGCGGACATTCCACCCAAGCAGATCCAAGTCTATTGCCGACCTTGCTTATTTCTCCAATCTTTATCTCAGCTAGAGAACAACCACTCTACTGAACGATTGCTGCCGCAATGTCCTTTGGCGTGATAGAATCATTGAGATCCAAGATCCTAAATTCACCACATTTGACAGGGCGTGCAATACGTCCGCTTTTGGCGAACATCTTTTGTTCCAAGCTCTGATAATTCTCTTTTGCCTTGGAAGGAGCTTTAGCCGAAGATGGACCCTTTTGCGTCTCGGTTTTCATTCTGCCCAGCGCTTTTGATAGTAACTGTTGCCTACATCTCTGTTGGCTCTTTTCGGGGCTGTGGAACTGGCCTTGATACCGCTAGTTATTCATCGTTGACAGGTCAAAAGTAAAAAAAAAAGTCAAAAAGTTTATTTTTCAAAATTAAGTTAAAAATTAACATTTTTTGAACGTCAAATTTTTTTAAATTTATCATTAGTCCGTTGCTTTGGAAGGTGTTCGTAAAGAGAAGAAGCAACAAAGAAACTCTTTACATTCACATTTTTTCATTTTTTCAAAACATGGTTTGTACAATTTCAGTTTATTAACATGTTTTTACTTTATAAAAGATTTTCTATGCGACAAAACCAAACGCTAGTTTGACATATTTAAAATAAATTGTCCATCACAAAAACCAATCACATAACGTGAGAAGAAAAATCCTCACCAGACAATTATTCCTAGGAATAACGAGGGAAGATTTATAGCTTTACGGACACGGTCATGTGCGCGTTGGGTCCTTGTCGTTTAAAAAATCTTGAACACTGTAGTAAGACTTCTTTAAAAGCATGGCTTTTATTGCCTTTTTAAAAGATGCCACAGGCAATTCCAATATGTCAGAAGGAAGTTTGTTGAACATTTTCAGGGATAGTCCCATAAAGGAGTTACTTACTTTATTAAGTCTCCACTTCGGTACGTGAAGTTTGTCCTTATTTCGAGTGTTAACAGTATGCCTATCACTAACTTTACTAAATTGACCTATATTCTTTTTGGCATACATTAAATTCTCAAATATGTATTGGCAAGGGACAGTTAAAATGCCAATTTCTTTAAATTTTTCGCGCAACGAATACCTCGACCTCAACATGTAAATAGATCGGATAGCTCGCTTTTGTAAGACGAAAACTTTATGAACATCAGCCGCTTTACCCCATAATAAAATACCGTACGACATAATACTATGAAAATAACTGAAATACACAATGCGAGCTGTTTCTACGTCTGCTATTTCTCTAATCTTACGCACGGCATACGCTGCTGAGCTCAGCCTTTTAGAAAGTGTTAGTATATGGGGTCCCCATTGCAACTTAGAATCGATTATTATCCCTAGGAATTTTGTTTCTTTCACTAATTCTACGTGTTCACTATCAATAACAATATTGTTATCAACTTGCCTAACATTCGGTAAAGTAAATTTAATACATTTAGTTTTTTTGGCATTTAGAACCAGGTTATTTACAGTAAACCAATGCAATACCAGTGAGATAGCTTTATTTACGTCGTCAAGAGATGTAGAGGATCTCGCTACATTAAATATTAAAGATGTGTCATCTGCAAACATAACTATCTCAGAATACTTTTGTACCATAAATGGTAAATCATTAATGTAAATCAGAAACAGTAATGGGCCAAGTATAGAACCTTGAGGAACGCCCATCTCTATTTCCGATCCTTCCGACGTGGTTCCATTAATATCAACCTTTAAAGTTCTTTTATGAAGATATGATGCCATTAATTTCAGTGCTTGCTCGTCAAAACCGTAATATTTAAGTTTAATCAACGCTATTTCTTTTTTTACACAATCAAAAGCTTTTGTGAGGTCACAAAATATACCTAATGCATCCCGGGAGTTTTCCCATGAATTAAAAATATGTTTCATTAGTGACACTCCTGCATCTACAGTAGACCTACCTTTGGTGAAACCATATTGCTCGTCATGGAATATATTATGATTGTTGAAATATGAAAGCATTTGGTTGGACATGATTTTCTCAAAAACTTTACTGAGAACTGGCAAAATAGAAATAGGCCTATAATTGGTAAAGTCCTGACTATCTCCTGATTTATGTAGTGGGATGAGCCTACTTAACTTCATACAGTCTGGAAATTCTCCTATATCTATACATTTATTAAAAAGTATCGTTAAATGAGGAGCGATTATATTTATTATTCTGTTTATGACGAAAACTGACATTCCTGTTATGTCTTCGGTTTTTTTAAGATTAATAGTTTTAAAATTTTTAATTATATCATTATTGTCAACATACTTGAAAGAAAACTGTGCTGTTGTTTTGGTAACATTTTGTTCCAACAACTCAAGAGCTTTCTGGGGACATGAATTTAATTTCTCTGTTGTCTGAGTGGGGGTATTTATAAAATGATTTTCAAAAATGTCAGCAATTTGTGATTTTGACTGTATCAGTTCATTATCTAATAATAAATTGAGATCATGTGGGGACTTTAGTTTTCCAGTTTCACTGTTAATTATTTTCCAGACAGTCTTACTCTTGTTAGAAGAATTCATAATTTTATGTTTTATGCATCTAGATTTAGCTTCACCACAACCTTTTTTGAAAATTTTTGAATAATTTCTGACATAAATAATAAAATCTTGGTTGAAGTTAAAAGGACTTTTCTCTATAAATGTTATATAGGTGATCTCTACTTATTCTAATTCCAGCGGTGGCCCATTCAGCAAAAGAGCATTTTGTATTACACAGTATTACCTTAGTTTTAAAGATTTTGTTGAATTTAGTTTTTAGCTCATTGATGAATGAAAGACAATTCTCTAATGATTCACTGCTTCTCATTGGGGGGCTGATGCTAGACCTAATATTATTTTCAAATAAGCTAAGTTTTTTTTCAGTTATCTGTCTACATACTATTGACTTTTTCTTTTCGATGGTAAATTCTAAATTTATAAATTGACCCTTGTGGTCTGAGGTAATGCAATCAAAAAGGAAGTGACCGGAGTAATCACAATTGCAATAAATATTATCTAAACATGTTGCAGAGGTCGAGGTAATTTGGGTTGGCTCATTAAATACATTTAGAAGATTAAATGATTGAAAAAATGTCAATATTCTCTCCAGGGTAAAGAGGTGTTTTACGCTTGCTCGGCCTTTTTGGTTTTGTGCGCTTGTTGGATTCCACAACCTTCTCTTCGAGTGGCGCACTCTTTTTATTCAAAGGAGGTCTTATCGCCCTTTCTGGAAATAGCTCATTCATAAAAGCATTCAGCTTTGCAGTAATGAGTGTCTCTATTGCATCTAGTCTTAATGGTTCTTGGGCTGCGTTTTTTGATTTTGGTGGCCAAGAACCAAAAGGTTGATTGCCCCTTCATTGATTTAGAGAAGGCGTATGATAAGGTGCACCCGGGTGGTAAGAAAGTGTTTATGAGAGGTGTTATCCAAGTTCGGTTTAGAGAGTCAACTTATACATAACATAAACGTAAACGTTCACGCCGTTTGTCCCCGAAGAGGTTGGCAGAGGTACCAATACCTCTGAACTCACATGGCAGCGCCATCTTGTGTCCAGAGAAGGTACCCACGTTTTGCTTGGACAGTGTACTCACGTGATAGGGGGCAGGCCTATCGCCGTTGTGTACGAATACACTGTCACATGACTAAGTACAACTCAGTCATGTGGGTTTCCTCACGATGTTTTCCCTCACCGTTTACAACCATGATAAATTAACCACACATATGACTTATACGTGCATTGGTATCACTCTATGAGGATTCTAGTGCATGTGTAAGAGTAAACGGGGAAAACTATGAATGGTTCGGAATCTCTAGGGTTATCCGACAGGGATGTTATATGATGTAGCTTCTCCGTGGCCTTTCAATTTGTTCATGGATGACTATTTGACAGAGTTGCGTGAAAGTGATTATGGACTAAGAATGGGTGGATTCATCATTAAATGCCTCTTGTATGCGGACGATCAATTGCTACTTGCATCATCGGCAGAAGAGTTGCTAGAGATGATGAATATTGCATGTGAGTCTTTTGTAACAAAATGAATGAGGGTGAATGTGGATAATACCAAAACGATGGTTTTTGAGAGACAGGAAGATGTGACAGAATGGGTGATTGCGATTGATGGTAAGGATGTGGAACAGGTGAAGGAGTTTGTATATCTGGGAAGTTTGTTTACAAGGGACGGAAAATGTGATGAAGACATTGAAAGAAGAGTGAAAAAGGATAATGCGGTAAATGGAGCAATGAATAGCCTAATGACCAGTCAATCGATGTTTGAAAAGGCCCGAATGGTTGTGCATAATGCTGTTCTTGTTCCTACGCTTATGTATGGAAGCGAATGTTGGGTGTGGCAGAAGAAACATGAGAGCAGAGTGAATGCAGTAGAGATGAGGTCCATCAGAAATTTAATGTTAGATTATGTGAACCAGTGAGAAATAGTGTTATTCGTGAAAAGTGCGGTGTGAAAGATGATATTGTGAGAAAGATAGAAAAAGGAATGTTGAGATGGTTTAGGCACATAGAGAGGATGGATGATAGAAAATTGATAAAAGGGATCTATAGAGCTAGTGTAGATGGTAATGTTATTAGAGGATGACCACGGAGAACACACTTGGACCAAATTGAGAGTGTACTCAAAAAGGCAGGCGTCTGTAGTCTGAAGAATAAAAGAGCATGTATGAAAAGATTGATGAATGTAAACGAAGCTAGAGAGGTTTGTCAGGATCGTACGAAGTGGCGATCGATAGTCTCTGCCTACCCCAATGTGAACTAATGGCGTGAGCATATGTATTATGTTTTAGCTTTTAATACCTACTTTAGAAAAAAAAGTGAGTGTTACATTAGCATTATTATAGATGACTAGCTATTGCCCGCGACTTCGTCCGCATAGTTACTTTGACACAACCTCAGAAACGCTATAACCAAACCATCACCAAAATCGTTAAGCATTTATCTAATTAATTCTAATCAATTGCAAAAGCATAAACAAATAGACACACTAAATCTATCAACTCGTAATCAACGGTAAAATAGCAAGTTCACCGAAACATTTTACTGAAATGTTCTTGTAGTCGGTGTATACTGGCTCAACTAAATGTGCGACTGTTTTAACGTTACTGCTTAGACTAACAGGATTTTTTAATTCGCCTTAATGTTGAGAATAGTTTTCATTACCAATTTAAGCAGTAGAACCGAAAAACCTGCTGTAATTATAGTGTTACGTCAATCAAACAATCAATTATCATCAAAAGCCATCGCGCTTTCATCTCACACAATGAGTTTGCATTCTGTAAAACCTTCGGCTCGGGTTGACATACTATATATCAGACAACAAGTAATGCAAATGTAACAAGTATTACTATAATTTTTAATTTGTATGTACCTAAAGATGTTTCAAGCACAAAACACATCATACCACACCCTCTCTATTTAACATACATTCGCAATTTACATTTACACAAAGAGAGGATCATACTTACACTAATCACATATAGACAGACAGTTTGTTTTCTTTTAGATTTAATTTCTGATAAGAACACTTTTGTCAATTTTGTTTAGTATATTTTAATTAGATATTTTGTTATTATTTTGAAAATTATTAATTTTATAACTCAATTAATTTCAATGTATTTTATATTATTTATTTTCTAGAGATTTTATCACAAATGTTTCTACTTTCAATTCTTTTTTCAGTATAATTATGTTACTTTAAACCTTTAATGGAAATCGGAAACGAAAGCTGTAACCTGAGATAAAGGTGATGAGACTAGTTCATGTGCAGCAGACCTTATTTTGTAAATCAATGTAGGTTGTTTTATTATTGTTTTATACTATATCAATTTTAATTTTAAATACAGCGACCTCTATTAGTAAGGTTTGTTATTATTATTAATTGTCTGACATCATTCATTTACTCGAACATTTTGTCTTAGTTTTATAGTGAGATGCTAGATGTCGCTACGGAAGTTGCAGACAGGTCGGATAAAGATGGCGGCGCCCCAATGTTATATTATATTGTATCTATTGATATATATTCCGTATTCAAACCTAAACGTTTACGCCATACATCCCCAAAAGGGTTGCAGAGGTACTAATATAATAAAACCTGGTGTTCAGAGTGCCGCAATTTTAACACGCTTATATTAGCTTTACCTGTATGTATGTATGTATCCGACTACTTTAAACTCGATTTTACCCACTTTAAACAGACCGATTTAATTTAAAATTTGTACACTTATCGAGACTCAGGGACAATATAATAATTTCATAGGTTCATCCCATTATCCTGATTAGGGTCGCCAGTATTCAATAATTTCAAATGATTCAGTACTAAAAAGTTAAAAATAAAATATAATTTAAATAAAAATATAAAACACGCTTTTAAAGCACATCGAACTAAAAAGTAAAGTTATAATAAATCTGTAGAGAGGTCAATTCAGTACATGAAATTTATTTTCAAAATAACGATCAGGGGGTGATTAGATTAGTGATCGATACTGATGCCAAAAATGCAATCAGTAAATTTTTTGTCTGTCTGTCTGTCGGTTTGTATATTCCTTATGGAAATAAAAACTACTAGACGGATTTCAACGAAACTTGGTACAATTATTGTTCATACTTTCAGGCAGGTTATAGTATACTTTTTAGCAGAGTAGTAAAGGGAAATTTTGGGATAATTTGGGAAAACGGGAGAAGTCACTCAATTTTTTAAGCTTTTGTTGCGTGTGCAGCCTTAATGATTAAAGTTACATAGAAATCATGTATAATGATTTCGGCAATAAAAATTCGACATAAATTTGACTAAAAAATATCTCCGAACATCATGTGGTTATCTTTTATGGTTGACACACAATAACTCAAGTAACTCCTGATAGCTTAGCAGATCGGAGCATTATGATTATATTTGTTTACTTTTACATTTATAATACTCTCACTCATCTCTTATTTAAAAAAAGCTTACATTGTGGCGTCTGAAATAAAAAAAGAATCATAGAAATCGGTAAAAAAACACAAAACTTATAGGTACACGAAATAAGCCATCGCGCCGTCGCGTCGTCGCACGTGAATACTGAATCATGCTTTAAGGATTAGTTTTGTGTGACAGTTGCGCGGGCAAAAAATAGCCGCGAGTATATTTTATTTATTTATTTACTTATATTGTACAACATCACAGAAGACTAATTCGTTATACAAATTAAACTAACACTAATAAAATAAGAACATAAAACATAAATGATAAACTCTTAAAAAGTAACCAAAACATATAGAAACACATCCAACATAACTTATCTTGGATGTACTTGTACTTATCCATTTCTAATTGTAGCAAATAATTCTTAATGTGACCTTGGTAAATTCACCCAAACCACAACTGTACAAATCCACTAATTCATTTACTTTATCAAGCACCTTTAAGGCTCTGGTCATAGGCGCCTGCGCTAACAGGTTGGTTCTGGCCTGCGGTATGCTGAATAGCCGGCCCGCTCGTCGCCGCAGCCCCCGCGTGCCCTCACTCGGCCGGCACCACCAGGCTATATGTATGATGTATGCAAAGTTTGTAACTCTGATTGTTTGTTTGCAAGGGCTTACTTTCGGAGATAATGAACCTTTCATAAAAGCGCTTTCACAATCTCAAAGCTTCACTATTCAGGAGTGCTATAAGTTGTAATCATTGCGCTAAGTTTCACAAAGGGCGAGAAATTATTGAAGTTATCTCAGATATTTTTAAGACTTCGCTACCCATGCGAAGCTGGGCCGATCCACTTGTTCCTAATATAAGCTGAAAACGGTAATGAACAAAAAATACTGGTATTATTGTGAAAAAGCATGGGGCGCTCTGTGCCATATGTTTCGTCTATCGCTTTTTCACAATTTTCAATTTTCAGCTTATATTAGGAATTATTTTTCACTTTTTAGTTCGACGTGCTTTAAAAGCGTGTTTTTTAGTTTTTTAACTATATTTTATTGTTAAGAAAGTGCACTTACGTGATAGAGGATAGTTCTATTAATGTTTTGGTAAGCACAACTTTACTTAGTTATGAATTTCTTTACGATGTTTTCCCTCACCGTCAACTAACGTGACAAAAATCACACATATGACCTTAGAAAACACATGGATGTAGGCCAGACTCAGGATTTGAAAGCACGCCTCTGGTGATGCTTCCCACCACCATAGGTCTGTGCAGATCTCTTTTTTGCATCCATATTATCAAAATATCGATATACTATGCGGAACAAAATCGTTGAAACGTCTATTCCCTTCCCTCCTTAGTGGGCCCTATATCTAAAAAGCTAGTTTTCTCTACCAGTAAAGTCGGTGTTGAATTTGACATACATACACATCCTCACGCCATTAATTTCCATTGGGGTAGGCAGAGACTATCGATCGCCACTTCGTACGGTCCTGGCAAACCTCTCTAGCTTGACGTTGACGTCCGTCACTCTTTTCATGCATGCTCTTTTATTATTCATATTTAGTGGAGCGCACGGGGGTTTTGTCCTCG
Organism: Bedellia somnulentella; assembly: GCA_963576735.1. Taxonomy (NCBI): domain Eukaryota; kingdom Metazoa; phylum Arthropoda; class Insecta; order Lepidoptera; family Bedelliidae; genus Bedellia; species Bedellia somnulentella. The sequence continues at coordinate 5,331 of CAUYWD010000472.1, read as the reverse complement.
GATCTCATAGGGATTGAATGAATTGCCATGTAACCAACAGAATTTTGTTTTGTATGCTCTAAATCGTAACTTCTACCAATATTATATTGTGCAATTATTTTTTTCATTGTTTAAACAAAAAAATAAAAATAATAATATATTGGAGCATAAAATTTGATTGGAAATATTTTATTTTTAGTTCTAGGTTAAAATTTACTAAAATAGATAAAGACAAACATCTTCCCAACATTTCATTGTATTTGAAAGGTCGAAGGGACTAACTTTGAGCGATGACGTCCGAAAATTTATCGCTGTACAGAAAGATGATTATTATAGAGAAATGCATAAAAGAATTTCGAATGTAATAGATTTACAAGCACTTGAAGCAAAATATCACAAAGATTGTTTAAAATCGCTTCTTAAATCCGTGGAGCAGAAAGATGTTGAGAGCAAAATGAACCCATTAGTTTTAAAAATAGATGCAGCAATGGAAGAAATATTTAAGTACATCGAAGAAAATGAAGACTGCCAGTTTACGATGCAACAGCTCAAAAGTACAATAACAACTGATCATGTCCCGGATGAAAAAACTATTCGAAAGCGATTAATAGATCGTACAGATATTGACAATATTTTCACATGCCAAGCGGAAAGCGATGCAGTTAAATTAATTGTTGATACAGCAATTAGTTGAGAATCTCAAAATATTATTGTAATTTCTAAAGACGTCTTGGTTCTGTTAACGGCATTGGCGCCTACTGATCGTGAAATATATTTTTTAAAACCATCTCGAGGCAAAGTTAACCAACAAATATTTTCATCGAAAAGTTTAGAGAAATCTCTACCAGCATGTAAAAACATAATGTTCTATTTTGACATGCTTTCACGGGTTGTCTGCGTTGTACAATAAAGGAAAAATTAAGTTTATCAAAAATTTTGAGAAGCGGAATGATCTACATGACTCAGCAGCAGTATTTTAAAAATGTACATGAAGATGCAAATAATATATTTCAAGCTGGTATTACATGTATTTTGGGACTGTATGGTGCTTCGGGAAAAATGACAGATTTGAATACATTGAGGTTCAATTCTTTCATCAAAGCAACTGCCAAAGACACAAGTGTTCTTTTATCTTCATTGCCTCCCACATCTGATGCAGCATTTGAACACTTCAAACGGGTTTACCTACAAATCCAGATGTGGTTAGAAAATGATCTAATCATCGAAAATTATTCCAATAATACCTATCATCCAATATTTATGAATCAAATACCTGCTCCGGAAAATTAATTGAAAATGTTATTTTGCAATTGCAAAAAAGGATGTGGAGCTGCATGCGGATGCCGAAAAAGTTGATTATACTGCAGATTATGCTATGCCTACAGTGCAACGACGACAGCTATTTAGATAGCTGTCGTAGCGCCTATGATTAACATCAGTGAAATTGAAGATGATATTTGAAAAAAAAAATGATTTTTCAATAGATATTTTTTTTTGTAAAATATTTTTTTTCTTTTAAATAGTCATAATTTTCTTGTTTTTAATAATTAATTCAATTTTACTATTATGCTACAATAAAAGATTTTTTTTATATGCAAACTATTTAAATAAACAAAACTATTGTTCACGTAATATTTTTTTTAACATTTCTATATCCGTAATTTCCGCATGAAAGCAGAGTGAATGCAGTAGAAATGAGATCCCTCAGAAAAGTTTTTAATGTAAGGTTATGTGATCGTGTGAGGAATGATGTGATTCGTGAAAGGTGTGGTGTAAAAGATGATATTGTAAGAAAGATAGGAAAAGGAATGTTGAGATGGTTTGGGCGCATAGAGAGGATGGATGACAGTAAAGTGGTGAAAGAGATCTATAGAGCCAATGTGGAAGGTAATGTTAGTAGAGGACGACCTCGGAGGACACATTTAGATCAAATAGAAAATGTGGTCAAAAAGGCAGGTGTCCGAAGTACGAAGACTAAAAGAGCATGTATGAAAAGATTGATGGATGTGAATGAAGCTAGAGAGGTTTTCCAGGATCGTACTAAGTGGCGATCGATAGTTTCTGCTTACCCCAATGGGAACTAACGGCGTGAGAATATGTATGTATGTATGTATTATCCGTAATTTTTTTTTCAGTAGTTTCCACTGCTGTTACAATAAAATAAATTCTACAACGTTACCTTCATTATAGCACATAAGTTATTGCAGTCATAAATTTTTGTTAGGTATTAAAAAATCAAATACACAACTTTTAAATAGGTAGAGATTATTATTTATGTTATTCATAACACATTTTCGCAAAGATAATTAAATTTCATCTAGTCCCTGAGACATCCGAGGTTTTAATATTTTTAACGCTCCAGACGCTCCACTAATTTGAATTTGAGTTAGTCGAAAGTAACATCAGCGTTTTATTCAAACATTCGGCCATAAATGCCAAAAAGAGGTAGCCAGAGCTTCAGAGCTTGATACCTCCGCAGCCACATTTCGAAGTTGATGGGGGGCAAGATAGAAATAAAGTATCGTTGGTGACGGGTCTCAAACCGCGTCGGCCAAAAATCAGTTAAAAAAGCCTAATACAACACCCGTAGGTAGAAAGGTGTAGTGATATTTTAAGCCGGCACTACACGGATTTTATATAATACTAGCTTTTTGCCCGCGACTACGTCCGCATGGACTACATTTTTTGCATCTAGTTTACATCCAAAATACCAAAACACTATCTTAACTTCTGCCTTTTTATATTTATCGCGGGCGTTGTAATAGATATAAAGAACATTAAGGCTTTTTAAATTATTATTGGGCGATGCAGTTGGAGACCCGTTTGATTACCTTTTCCCCATTCAACTTCTAAAAGTGGATAAAGAATTACTATCTCTGAAGATGTGGCTACCCTTTATTGGGATTTATAGCCGTTAGTATATACCTACTCATGAATGATTGAGAGATTATTTTCATGTATTCCTTTTTTTAGTGGTTATAACAGTCAATCGGATCAAATTTCAAATTTATTTATACAGAGATGTCAAAAATCTCTTTATAATATACTAGCGACCCGCCCCGGCTTCGCACGGGTGCAATGCAAAATATACCTACTACAGAATGTCCTTTTGGTTAGTGCTGGAGTAAAAAATATTTACTTACTATTCGTTCGACTAAAAACAAAAGATTAATTATCAACAACAAAATGTACCTATTCTATTCAGTTCTTCTATGAACTTAACTATAATTTTCAATAATTGAAAATGCTCGCCCTAATACTAAATTGTCTTAACTCTAAATTCAAATCAAAGTCTTAATGGAAGAAATACCAAGAAATATGGTTTTAAGCTAATCCTATCTTACCCTAATGTACTTACAATACTACTAATATAATAATAATAATAAAAATTAAAAGATAATCAACAACAAAAGATACTTATTCTATTCAGTTTAATTCTAATCTTAATTTTTTTTTTGAAATAAAGATATATTATATATTATATTATTATATATGATTATAATTAATTCTTGATATTTTCCTCGCTAGAGAGCTCCGATAAACGCGTGCGATCGCTGCAAATCATAAAGTAAAACATATCATCGATAATCATCGAAAATAAAACATATTCCACCGGTTTTTATTTTTTTTCCTTCAATGTACAGTTTTGACCTCGGTACAGTCTTATTATAGTATAGATAAAATATAATAAGTTTTAATAACATCGTTATATTCTTTTGTAAAAGAGAATCCCGTTTATTCTTGTTCTACGTATTTAGGCCTATTACTATCCTTGAATGGATGAGCAAAACAGTATAGGGATCTTTTATTTACATTGAGAACAGAACCATTGAGTACAGACGTGATAGCTCAGTGGGTAGAACATCGCTTATCGTGCAAACGACTAGTGTTCTAATCCCGGGTCGGGCTTACACCAATTTGTCTTTTCTAAAGACATAATGTGTGGTTAATTTATCATGGTTGTTAATGGTGAGGGAAAATGTCGTGAGGAAACTCACAAAAGTATGGTACTTAGTAATGAGACATTCTATTCGTACAAAACGGGGCGATAGGCCCGCCCCCTATCACGTGCGTACACTGTCCAAGCAAAACGTGGGTACTCTGAACACCATCACACTTCAAACACCGTCACCAATCAAATTTCAAAAGTGACTGAGGAAGTATTACGTCCGTAGGTCTGGCTACCCATTATAGGAATACATACATACATAGTATGTATTACATACGTACGTATGCTTACGGCCGTAAATCCCTAAAAGGGGTAGCAGAGCTTCAGAGCTAGAAACTACTCAGCCACTTGTATAAGTTGATGAGGGAGAAGATGGTAGAAATAAAGTATCGTTAGTGGTGGGTCTCCATTCTCGTTACCACATCGCCCAAAAACCACTTAAATAGCTCCATACCCTTAGTCGCCTCTTACAACACCCATGGGTAGAAAGGGGTAGTAACACTCTAAGTGGGCAAAAAAGAATTAAGAGCAGTAAATATAGGTAAATAGGTCGAGCAATGTGGTTGCGAACTCTTTAACAACATTACCTAATTCTTATATCTTAAACCTGCTTGATTTTCAAAAGCGGTTAAGAAATTACTATTTTCGAAGTACCTATTAATCCGTCTAATGCCATGGTTGTAAGTAGACGGGTTGCTCCAGATGCAAAACACAGGTTACGGACGTTTTCAAATGGATATTCCTTTTTCAGATCTCGCTACAAGTACCAGGGCTACTAACGGGATTAAGTTGATTAGTGTCCTATATACTTTCGTCATGTTATTAGAAAGCTATGGGATACTTAACTATTGGATGAACTTGCTGCGTAGAGTTGGCTTACAATAGCAGTACCCCATTTCTACCCGTGGGCGTTCGTAAGAGGTGACCAAGTTGAAGACCCATCACCAAGACCCTTTATTTCACAATCTTATCCGTACTCAACTTCCAAAAATGTCTGAAGAATTTCTCATTTTTTAAGGGATTTATAGCCGTGAGTATATGTATTTGTGTGGAAGAACTTAATATATAGTGCCGTACTTTTCACACGTAACACTATAATATAGTGCCGTACTTTTCACACATAACATTAATGACGGTAGCTGGAAAAGACGCACTTTGTATCTTAATCTGGTTCTAGAAGTCAACATTATGAGAAACATATCCAGTAATTACAATCATAAGAGGGATTTGCACTAGATTTTCACCATAAATCTTTAAATATTTTGCCTCTTTAAGATTTTTTGATGTTTTATAAATTATTGATATAAAAGTCTTCCTTTCGAAAATCGACTCTCAAATGGCCCTTATTTTAAAAAGCGACTGTCACTCACATACGCATGGTAGCTACTGCTTTCTTAATGCTA
>CAUYWD010000471.1:0-32578 GCA_963576735.1 Bedellia somnulentella | reverse complement strand
AAAAAACATTAAATTATGTGATAGTTAGGCGTTTCCAACATTTGCATTCTATCTGAAAAGGTAGACAAGTGGCCGTCCGAATTAGTTAAAATTCGGAGGTAGGAAACGCAAACACTACTTGAACGTGTAAAAAAGAAACAAAGGATAGAGAAATTTCGCGCTGGATGCCAACTGACACTGTAGCTCAGTTGGCAGAGCGACGGGGGCGTATACCCGAAGGTCGCGGGTTCGAACCCCGCCAGTGTCGAAATTTTTCTGTCCTTTAATAACATCTTTTATTTATGAGTAATAATCCCCACATGAGGAATTCATGTCAAAAAACATTAAATTAAATTTAATACATTTAGTTTTTTTGGCATTCAGAACCAGGTTATTTACAGTAAACCAATGCAATACCAGTGAGATAGCTTTATTTACGTCGTCAAGAGATGTAGAGGATCTCGCTACATTAAAAATTAAAGATGTGTCATCTGCAAACATAACTATCTCAGAATACTTTTGTACCATAAATGGTAAATCATTAATGTAAATCAGAAACAGTAATGGGCCAAGTATAGAACCTTGAGGAACGCCCATCTCTATTTCCGATCCTTCCGACGTGGTTCCATTAATATCAACCTTTAAAGTTCTTTTATTAAGATATGATGCCATTAATTTCAGTGCTTGCTCGTCAAAACCGTAATATTTAAGTTTAATCAACGCTATTTCTTTTTTTACACAATCAAAAGCTTTTGTGAGGTCACAGAATATACCTAACGCATCCCGGGAGTTTTCCCATGAATTAAAAATATGTTTCATTAGAGACACTCCTGCATCTACAGTAGACCTACCTTTGGTGAAACCATATTGCTCTTCATGGAATATATTATGATTGTTGAAATATGAAAGCATTTGGTTGGACATGATTTTCTCAAAAACTTTACTGAGAACTGGTAAAATAGAAATAGGCCTATAATTGGTAAAGTCCTGACTATCTCCTGATTTATGTAGTGGGATGAGCCTACTTAACTTCATACAGTCTGGAAATTCTCCTATATCTATACATTTATTAAAAAGTGTCGTTAAATGAGGAGCGATTATATTTATTATTCTGTTTATGACGAAAACTGACATTCCTGTTATGTCTTCGGTTTTTTAAGATTAATAGTTTTAAATTTTTTTATTATATCATTACTGTCAACATACTTGAAAGAAAACTGTGCTGTTGTTTTGGTAATATTTTGTTCCAACAACTCAAGAGCTTTCTGGGGACATGAATTTAATTTCTCTGTTGTCTGAGTGGGGGTATTTATAAAATGATTTTCAAAAATGTCAGCAATTTGTGATCTTGACTGTATCAGTTCATTATCTAATAATAAATTGAGATCATGTGGGGACTTTGGTTTTCCAGTTTCACTGTTAATTATTTTCCAGACAGTCTTACTCTTGTTAGAAGAATTCTTAATTTTATGTTTTATGCATCTAGATTTATCTTCACCACAAACTTTTTTGAAAATTTTTGAATAATTTCTGACATAAATAATAAAATCTTGGTTGAAGTTATAGGACTTTTCTCTATAAATGTTATATAGGTGATCTCTACTTATTCTAATTCCAGCGGTGGCCCATTCAGCAAAAGAGCATTTTGTATTACACAGTATTACCTTAGTTTTAAAGATTTTGTTGAATTCTGTTTTTAGCTCATTGATGAATGAAAGACAATTCTCTAATGATTCACTGCTTCTCATTGGGGGGCTGATGCTAGACCTAATATTATTTTCAAATAAGCTAAGTTTTTTTTCAGTTATCTGTCTACATACTATTGACGTTTTCTTTTCAATGGTAAATTCTAAATTTATAAATTGACCCTTGTGGTCTGAGGTAATGCAATCAAAGAGGAAGTGACCGGAGTAATCACAATTGCAATAAATATTATCTAAACATGTTGCAGAGGTCGAGGTAATTCGGGTTGGCTCATTAAATACATTTAGAAGATTAAATGATTGAAAAAATTTTAATATTCTCTCCTTTACTAGACCCTCACCCAACAAGTCAACATTGAAATCCCCACAAACTACAACCTCTCTGGAGCTGCGGGAAGCCATCCCCAAAGCATCTTCCATCACTGCTTCAAAGATGTCATAGTTACCTTTGGGTGGGCGATATACACACAAAATTATATACTTGCTCAATTCAATGCATGAGATTTCTACATGTTGTTCAACAGAGAGTCTACAGATGTCTTTTCTTTCTTTAAATTTAATGTCTACATATAATAGTATCATACTACCCCCACACATTATGGACTCCCTGTTAAAACAACTGCCCACCGTGTTATTCTTTAAACTAAACTTCATTTGTTCTGTTTTTAACCAGTGTTCTGTCAAACAAAGTATTTTAGCATTGTACTTATTAATGAATAACTCTAATTCTAATAGTTTGCAGGAAAGGCTCTGTATGTTCTGATGAACTAGTGAAGTTTTCCTTTGTCTTACTACCTAGTTTAAAGCTAAATTTGCAGATACATTAGTACATGTACTAATAACTGCATCCAAGTCAGTTGAAATTGTTATGTTATTCAAATTAATAACATTGTTGTATATAATATTACTAGCTAGTAACATAGCTAGACGTTTTTTAGAATGTTCAGGTACTTTCAAGGTACTTTTAGTCAATAATGGTTTCTTAATGTAATTATTTATATTAAAATTAACAATTTTTTGCCTATATCCCAAGGTCAAATTATATAGTAACATATTTAGTTTATAAATCCTAGTATTAATCTTATAGCTAAGATGCTTGGAATATAGGAAGTCACTTATAATTATTTTTCTAACATTTAAATTGACCAATTTGTCAAATGATTTCTTTAAGTCACTTGGATTCACCTTATTACTTGAACCAATTAAAATAACTAAAGTAGTATTGGAGTCATATTGTTCTTTTAAAATGGTATTTATTATTTGAGAGTAACTTGCTCCGGGCATACAAGTATTTAAAATACATTGGTCTAATTCTTTTTTTAAATGATGGCCAATGTTAACACCAAGAGAATCGGAGAAGACTAAAGTCCTCTGAGTTGACACACCTCTATTATAAGCAAAAGTGGGCTGAACCATATTATTTCTATTTTCAGGAGATACATCATTTATGACAGTACTTACACTTTCACACTTATTGCAAAAACTAGATAGTGTTTCTACTGTTTTGATATTTTCATTACTTAACTCTATGATTTCTTCTAATCCTTCTATGTAGCTTTGCATCTCTAATTGACTATTATGATAGTTTAATGAAATATCTTGAAGAGATTTTTCTAACTCTATGATTCTATTACTATCATGACTTAGTTTAACTTTGTTACTGTCTAGAGAAAGTTCATAATCACTACATAGTTGTTCTAGCCTATTTAACTTAAACTTCATCTCATTATGTTGACTACACCTAAGTTTATTAAGTTTTTTGACAAGATTTCTTACAGTTCTTTTAAGTTTAAGGTACTTTTTTAACATTCTGGAACCTTTTATGTTCACAATCGGTAAGGTTTTTTCCTCCTTTAATGGAGTAGTCAAGTCTATTGTTGGCATATCAATAATGTTATCATACATTCGCTGCAGAATAATTGAGTTCTCCTCTGTTTTCTTACTTCTTAATGAATGTAGTTCTAATTCAGCTCCTGCTAGTTGTGCTTTTAACAATTCTATTTCTTTCAGTGCTACTTCATGAAAATCATAACTGTTTTGGTGCAAACTAACATCTCTTTCCAGGGCCAATCTTTGGGCTATGCTATCTTGTAGCTCAGCATCCAAGTCAACAAGTTGTTTCCTTAAACAAGAATTGGTTTTAATAATATTGTTTATTTCTTGCTCACTATCCTCACGTTCCTCTAACAATTTAATGGTATTTTCTTTAGATTTTTTTAATTCTAAAAGGGCTGAATTTAACTTCTTTTCTAAATTACTAATAGTTTCACTGCGAGTAGGCATGTTAACAATTTTTAAGCTAATGGTACTTGATATTGTGAACTAAGTTTTATTTACTAGATAACTTATTGACTAATTTAAGGTTATATTTTATGATAAGAGTATATCTAGTAAAATATAAGTAGATAAGAAGAAATATAACTCATTAATTCAGTATTTAGTTAAACTGAGGTATTGTTTTAATGCGTGAATTGTGAAATAAAGAAAAAATACTGGCCTGAAAAAACCGTTGAAACAAGCGCAAACCAATACTTTAATATAATCACGAAATAAATATTAATCTTCAATACTCCTTATATAACATTATGTTATTCTTAATAAATGGAGTTCTTTTCAGTGAGAATTCTTTCGATATCTATCAAGACGCACGACAGTGCGTCAAGCCAAGCCAAGGCGGCGAGCGCGCTATGTGTATATTACACGAACCATTTGGAGCGACTTTTTACACCATCATAACTCAAAATGTAATCAACATAAACCAACCAAATTTGGCTCATTTGTTGATATCAAGGATACAAACTAGTACCCTAATTTCCATAAATACATAACAAAGGGTTATTAAGATATAAACGTCCAAGAATCGCGATTTTTTTAGTGACTCACTGACATATAGATCAAAAAGCTAACCCACTTCCAGATATCCCAGGAAGTTGAAATTCGGCATCCAGGTCGGTGATCAAATATTAACAAAGGAAAAAATCTGAAAACGGAGAATTTTTAAGATTTTTCAATATTTCCCTCAAAAGAACATTTTGTATAGAAATCATAATAAATTCCATGATGTTTACGCCTGATCCGCGAGTATAGGCAATCCGCAGGCGCGGCGGCGCGGAGATCGCTGGCGGGAGAACGCACTACGCAACCAACCACCGTCGACTTAACATACATATTGTAAATGTAATAACTGTCTTATTTAAAAGTAAATGTTTTATTGGCAAGTCTTCGTCTTTATTATTCCTTGCCTTAACATTTGGCGACCGTCACAGGACAACCTGCCTCCACTTCAATGTCGCCTTGGACGTGTGTCACGCCTCTATCCAGGAGCGGACGGTGTTAGCCGGGTTGCTGATGTAACCACATCAAAAGGGGTCTTACGTAGAGCAGTAAATAGGCTTTGTTTACTACCCCACGAGAATATTAAAAGCTAACTACATCAAGCTTTCAACGACCCGGAGGATGTTTACGCCTGATCCGCGTGTATAGGCAATCCGCAGGCGCGGCGGCGCGGAGATCGCTGGCGGGAGAACGCACTACGCAACCAACCACCACCGTCGACTTAACATACATATTGTAAATGTAATAACTGTCTTATTTAAAAGTAAATGTTTTATTGGCAAGTCTTCGTCTTTATTATTCCTTGCCTTAACACATGATGAAATGTTGTTGACGCTAATATAAAACTCCGTTCTGAATAGGTTTAGGTATGCTATGCATACTTACTTGATCATTCATTAAACTTCGACGCTAAAGTTATTTGCAATTACAAAACTATGAGTCATACAGTATGAGTATGACACAACATCGGATAGTGTTTTCATAATACATAGATACCTACTAATCATTAAACCTAAGGAAATTAAATAAAATTATTTGATTTTGTGTAATGTCAGCGCTCATAATCATATTTAATAACATAATACTATTTATGATTGTAATAATGATAATTACATACATGAAATAACATAAACTAACTTAAACTTAGTCGCTACCACGTCTCGCTACAAGCGTGGGGCCACAGGAGATCACAGGGCAAGACGCGCGGGGTGAGGGGCAGGGGCGGGGCATGACGGGATCTGCGATGCGAACGTACCAAAGCGAGCGCCAGCCGCGCTCATACGCGCGAGCGACCCCATGCTGTTCGGTTGTCTAGCGAAATCCCGCCTATAAGGTTGAGTTTTATGCTTCGTCGTCGTATGAGTTACAGCTGGTAACGGTGTTGTAAATTCTGCTTTTTTTCTTGCTGATTGTTTTTAGATTGGGTTGTTTGTAGGTTTGTTTCTTTTGCCAAATTCATTGATTTGTTTGATTAAAATAGTAGATAGATAGTAAGGTAGGTATAAAATCAAACGCAGAAAAAAAAATACCAACTTATTTCTTAACAAAAAGTAATGATATCCCACCAAAAATATTTTAAATGTAAAAAATGTTAGCCAAGCAAATACAATACAAAAATTTATAATAATATGTTAACTAAAAGACTTCGCAGACAAAAGGATTGATATCTGAATGGTTGCCAAGCACTGCAGATAATCCTGAATTACAAAGTAGATAACAAGTTAAATTAAAGTTTTGATTTAATTTGGCTAGTTTTCACCACAAAATAAAATTAAAATGTACCTAGCAGATAAGTTGATTATCATGATAACTCGTATGTGGAAACGAGCCAAGTTAAATCAAAACTTTAATTTAACTTGTTATCTACTTTGTATTTCAGGATTATCTGCAGTGCTTGGCAACCATTCAGATATCAATCCTTTTGTCTGCGAAGTCTTTTAGTTAACATATTATTATAAATTTTTGTATTGTATTTGCTTGGCTAACATTTTTTACATTTAAAATGTTTTTGGTGGGATCTTAATTACAATTTAAATTTCTAAAAATTAAATTTTCGACACAAACACTTGTCGATGCTTGTAAATAGGTTGTGTGTGTTTAGTTAAGTTTGGTTTTATTTGCATATTAATTTTCAATGACTTCTGTTTAAGAGTTTTGTACTTGTTTTTCCTCATCATAAAGGTTGACTGGAAGAAATCGCGTTAAGGCGATAAGTCCGCCTTTGTGTACTTAGTAGGGTTACCGATTTCTCGAGGTTTTTTAGTTCTCGGGTGTCGAGACTTCTCGAGCCTGATTTCTCGGGTTTTCTCGGGTTGTCGAGAAAAAATAAAATACGTCTAAATTTTTGTTTAGTTAATAAAAAGAGTCTTTAATTTAACTGTGTATATTTTACATGAAAAAAATCAACATAATTTTTAACAAAAAAAACAAGTTCTCAATAAAAAATCAGCTCAAAACAAAATTGCAAACTAAAAACAATCATACTTCTTCTCCGTGTGCCTACACTCAGCGGGACCCCCTATCTTAAAACGATATGAGTATGTCTAGGATTTAGTTCCAAATTAGTTCTATCAAATGCAGTCAAAATTTGATTTTGTTCCGTCAAAATGGAAGAAGGGCGTTGGTTTTAATTCGACCTCCAGCCAGCGGGACACTTTTTATTTATAAGTCACAGGAACTTCAAATGGGTGTCAAACTTTAGTTCTACTTTCATTTACTCCGATCTAAGTTAAAACGGTGTTCTAGCGTAAATAATTACAAAAATAACAAGGTTCAAAAGAACCTCCAGCCAGCGGCCAACTTTTTTCAATGATGCTGTGGGAACCTAAAAGTTACATCAATCTCTTCCCTTTGTTTAGTTCTACTCGATTATCGGTTTTAATCGGAAAACCTATAATTACTAAACTGTGAAAATATGTATTTAACTGTATAAATAAAAAGCATACTTTAAGACTTTTGTTTTTCATTGTTAACTTTTAAAACATAAAATAGAAGCATTTAAAACCGATAATCGATTAGAACTAAACAAAGGGAAGAGATTGATGTAACTTTTAGGTTCCCACAGCATCATTGAAAAAAGTTGGCCGCTGGCTGGAGGTTCTTTTGAACCTTGTTATTTTTGTAATTATTTACGCTAGAACACCGTTTTAACTTAGATCGGAGTAAATGAAAGTAGAACTAAAGTTTGACACCCATTTGAAGTTCCTGTGACCTATAAATAAAAAGTGTCCCGCTGGCTGGAGGTCGAATTAAAACCAACGCCCTTCTTCCATTTTGACGGAACAAAATCAAATTTTGACTGCATTTGATAGAACTAATTTGGAACTAAATCCTAGACATACTCATATCGTTTTAGGATAGGGGGTCCCGCTGAGTGTAGGCACACTTCTTCTCCTTATCATAACTAATCTCATCTCACTAATCTTTAATAAAAAACAAAATCTCTGTTAACAAAAAGCTTAAAACAAACATCTTAACTAAAAACAATCATAATTTTTCTCATCATAACTAAAGATCACTTACTAATCTCACTATGTGGGTGGTATGGTATCACAATTTTTGGCAGTTTTAATGTAATTAAATAAGAGATATCTATCTACTATTAATACGAAAAATATAACTGTCTTTAAGCCTGCTTATTAATTCTTATGAAATATGCCTTAAGATAAACCAAAGCATTAATAGATTTATCAGACAGCCGGCTCCTAATCTTACTGACCACATTTCCCGATATGGAAAATACCCTTTCATTTTCTGTTGAAGTCGGCTTGATTGAAATTAATGCTTTATATAGTGTTTCCAGATTAGGGGTCCTCTTGCCTGTTTTTTCAAATTGCAAAAACTCTTTTTTTATAATTGATTTGGAAAGCACCACAGCATTAGTTGATTCACCATTTCTCGAAACACCTTTTATTGCTCTCTCTAATTGAGCTGCAAAGCTGTCTTGTTCAGTTTCTGATTCGCTTACGCCTGCTTCGACAACTTCTGAATTATTTCCTGTCGAAGGTTCTGTAGTAGTGGGAAGCTGTCAAAGGATGCCGTTGCCGCCTCGCATTTACAAAGAAAGCTAAGCGTAAAAATGTTTATTTAAACTTCTCGATGTCTCGACTTTTCTCGAGCTGAATTTCCCGGGTACGAGACCGACCGATTTCCCGGGAATTCCCGGGACGAGAATTCCCGGGAACAAACCCTAGTACTTAGTTCTAATGACCTGTACTTATGCAAAAACATTGTATTTGTATGCAATAATATGTTCAAATAAATAAATAAATATGTATGCATGTACGTTCTGCTTCTTTGGGTGCCATCTTCTATCGAAGGTCGGCTATCATTATGGCCATTTTGGCCCGTGATGTTGCGGCGCCGAACAATTCGGTGGAACTGTAGTTGACCCATTCGGACAGATTTTGAAGTGGGTTTTCCTACAGGCCGGTCTTCTGCGACCTTGTATTTTTCCTGCAGGATTAATTGGAGGAGGTGTTATTTTCTATTGCGCATTATGTGGCCCATGTATTGTAGCTTGCGAATCTTCATAATTTTAGCAACTCCAAACTTTGTGCATTCTCTGTAGAACCGTTTCGTTTCTTACTCTATCCGTCCAGGATATTTTCAACATTCTTCTGTAGATCCACATTTCGAAGGCTTCTAACCGCTTACACAAGGTCTGAGTTAGTGTCCACGCATGTATGTGTACGGTTTTTACTGTCTTTAAATGATAGAGTCTGATGATATAAATAAAACTGATATAATTACTGATTAAACACAATTAATTATGAGTACACACGGAAGCTGATAGATGCGAACTAACTTAATTTAACCTAAATAGCTATGATTCGGCGTAAACTGCTGATCGTACAAAATGTACGGTGATTGACCGTACAGTATGCATGTATGTTACTTATAAAGAAATATTTAAAAAATGTAATTTCCAAGATGGCGGAAAGCGGTCGTCGCTGGCAATCGGAGCGGAGACAGTTAGAGATGGAGTTAGAGGAGTTGAGAGAGAAGAGGGATCAGCTACAGCATTGGGAGACGCAGGTATGTATTACATTCATACATATACTCACAGCTATAAATCCCTAGAAGGGATAGCCAGAGCTGAAGAATCAGAAATTCCTCAGCCACTTTTGGATAGTTGAGTGGGGAAAAGATGGTGAAATAAAGGTTATTGGTGATGGGTGTCCAACCGCATCGCCCAAAAATCCAATAAAAAGCCCCAAAACCGTTAGTCGCCTCTTACGTACACCCACCGGAAGAAACGGGGTAGTGCTATTCTAAGCCGACACTACTCTACTATTTTTTTCTCGTGAGCTGTCGTATGAGTTGTTTGAGCGATGTGACTGAAGACCCGCATCTATTTTATTTAATTTTAATTTTCTTTTCTTACGTCCGATTTCTGAATTGAATATTCAAGCTGAGAACGACTTAAGTATCGTTTTGTCTCATTCAGTTGTCAAGATTTCAATGCGACAGAACAATACTTAAGTTGTTCTCAGCTGGAATACTCAATTCAGAAATCGGGTGTTAGAGTAGCCAAAGAATTTTTCATTCTGAAGCTTTGACTACCCCTTATTGGGATTTATAGTCGTGAGTATATGCGAACATGTTACGAAACCTACATAAAGATGCATAACAAACTGCATAAATAAAGTTCTTAATCGAAAAAAATATAGTTGAAGTACCTCGCTTCTCACATAGTAGTTGCATTCCGCACATTAAAACAATTCATATTTTCAACATGTGAAAAGTGTCCTTGGCTTTGTATTTGGATTATTATTGTCTAAAAATCTACCAACACATTTGATTATAGAAGAACAGCATAATAATCAGTTTTCCTCACCACCCTCACTTTCCTCAGATGGCAGACATGATCCGCTGGGTAGCTGATGAGAAAGAGGCGCGAGGATATTTGCAGACCTTAGCAGCCAATATTACCGACGAGCTGGACTATCTGAAGAATGGTGAGATCTAAATCATATTAACATCATCTTGATTATCATTGTCATCGTCATCATCAGACGTTGCCTGCCATTTTGATATCAAATATTGTAATAAATTAGTAAAAGGTTTCCAGGCAGGAATAGAAAAGGCATTTATAAATAATATTTGCAGAGAATGGCCTGTGTTATGTTAATTTTGAGATAGAGCAAAAGCTTTCGATTGTATGAAAAAGGCAAAAAGGTAATTACATTATGAAATTTTAGCTTGCCAGGCGCATATATTTGTACCATTCTAAATCAATGAAATAATATTAGAGGTTTATCGATGGAACCACATAACTCACATGCGAAGTGAAATTCGGTATGCAAAGTTTTTTTTGGTATTTATTAAATATTTTTATTCGATACCAAACACGAAAATAAAAGACTGATTTGAATATTTTTATTTAAAATGAGGAATTGCAAAGGTATGACTTTTTTAAAGATTGTTCAACTTTTGTTCCCAATGACGTCATCGATTGACAAAATCACGCAGCGACATGAAAATGAAGCAAAATGTTTAATAGAAATATTGCTGATTACAAAATATGTCACGAATTTGTGATCTCAAACGAAATTATTAAGATTTTATTCGAAATAAATCCTATGATTTTCGATATTTATTAATAAACTGCAAAAAGTAATGTCTTTGAAATAACATTGAAGGTCAAATACTGTTACAGTTTTTTGATAAAATAACAGTCATCTTAGACTAATTAGATTTAATTTCAAAAAAATATTGTTTAAAACTATAATATCCCGAAATGGTGTCGTAATCAGCATCACTTTAGTAAAACTTTGCATACCGAATTGGGAGTCTCTTAAGGTCCTATATTTCGCTTATTACTATTTCCCTAGATCTCTGAAGGGGTTGACAGATTTACTAATACTTTTTAACATCACGTGGTATGGTCGCCTGGTGTTCAGAGTACCCTCGTTTTGCTTAGACGGTGTATTCTCGTGATAGGGGCAGGCCTATTGAACGATTGCACTGTCACATGACTTAGCACAACTCAGCCATGTGGGTTTCTTCACTATGTTTCTCTCACCATTAACAACAATGATAAATTAATACATATATGTCTTTAGACAACACCAATTATTATTATTTACTTTTATTTTACTTTATGTAATTGCATTTTTGGTTTTAAATTTTACATACACATACTATATGTATAAAAACACGGCTATAAATTCCTTAACGGGGTAGCCAGAGCTAGGGAATAACAAATTCCTCAGCCACTGTTGGAAGTTACGTGAGGAAAAGATGGTTTAACAAAGGTTGTTGGTGATGTGGTGATGGGTTTCCAACAGCATCGCCCACAAATCCCTTAAAAGCCCCAATACCGTTAGTATTACTGACACCTACTAATAATATTTTTTCCTCATTCCAGTGACGTCTTCCTCAGCGCCCCCCCCTCCGTCCCCGGCCGGCTGGCGCGACCGCCGCTCACAGAAACTGGACAAGATGGAATTACTCACGCTGCAATCCTCACTGCACAGCGAGATACAGGCCAAGCAGGCCGTGGCTGAGGAATTGAGTAGGACTAGGGCTGAGCTGCTGGCTAGTCAACGGTGAGGAAAAAAAATGGGAATGGATATAAAAAAAATTAGCTCGGACAGTTAGGCTTGTCGAAATCGGTTGAGCCGTTTAGGAGTGAGGATGTAACGAATAGATGGTTAGGTAGATAATAATCGAAGAGAGGAATAAAAGCGTAGTTACTCCTTGTTCGATGATTTATCTACCAGTGAAAGTCTGGTCGATATTGGTTGAGCCGTGTCAGAATAAACAGATACATTGATGGATTATCCAGAATATAGTATTTTGGTCTCTGTATTTCGTATGCATTTTTGTACATGTATCCTGGTTATAGTTGAATTTTGGAACACGTGTGTTTATAAATATTAATCGGTTCGACAATAATGTGTATTCTTACACCTACCTCTAATTAACATATCAATCACTAATTACCATACACATTATTCCAGCGAGCTAGCCGAATCTCGCCATCGCATGGAAGCGTTATCTCGCGAGTCGCAACGAAGAGAGCAGTTGGCGAGAGAATTGCAGACACGACTGGACGCGACAATGGCGCCCTCCTGTGAGTGTAACTACACACTATACCATACCACACCACACTATACCACATTACACCACATTTCATAACATTGCACAACACTATAACACACTACACTAAACGACACCACCACTAGAACCTATTTACATACATACATAGACCTACAGCTACAAATCCCTAGAATGGGTAGCAAGAGCTTTGGAATGAGAAATTCCTCAGCCACTTTTGGAAATTTGCGTGGGGAAAAGATGGCAAAACAAAGCTTGTTGGTGATGGGTCTCCAACCGCATCGCCCAAAAATCACTTAAGAAGCCCCTATACCCTTAGTCGCCTCTTACGTACACCCAGCGGAAGAAATGTAGTGCTATTCTAAGCCGACACTACACACTATACTGTATTGTACTATACCAAATAACATAACATCACATCACACCACATTTCATAACACTATAACACACTGCACCAAACGACACCACCACTTGAAACTATTTACATACATACTTAGACTCACAGCTACAAATCCCTAGTAGGGTAGCCAGAGCTTTGGAATTGCTTATTGGCTACTGCCACTTTTGGACGTTGTGTGGGGAAAAGATTGTAAAGTAAATGTTTTTGGTGATGGGCTTCCAGCCGCATCGCCCAGAAATAAAATGTGCATACCAAAAAATTAAACAAAATGCCACATACATCCCACCGAATACAATTTTACTCCTACATAATGACTTCGTGTCCTTAAAAATAGTTTTCTACTTATTGCACATTATAATCTCAAATGTTATCACTTTGACTCTTTTTTTCAACGACAAGCTTAAATTGAAATAAAGTTGAAAATTTTGTGGACAGTTGTCTGCAATCAGTAAAGTTCATATTTTAAAATATATTATATACCGATCTTTGATCGAAATTATTACAAAGGGTGCATATATTCGACAAACTACAAAGAAATATTTAATTATTCCAATAAAAATGTATGAGTTTGCATTTACATTTAATCTGCGTCTCACAAAGAAAGATTAATGGTGATCTACGCTTATAATATAATAAGCTCTTTTCATAACGTGCAATTTCCTAAATTGGAAACATATTGCTTCTAACAAAAATCTGATTGATTTTTGATCTCACTTAAAATAAAATGATTTTATTGTTTTCTTATTGTGATAATATAATTTAAGTATTTTTGATTATATGACAAAAGTTGCTTATTAATACTTACGCTTCAAGGACTGACATACAACAATGACTAAACTATAATGTTAAGTTCAAATAAGTCCATAACCGTGCTTTAGATTTGTAGGTTTCTTTTTAATGTATGTGTACCTAATGCAGCGGTTATTTAACCAAATGACAAGAAATTTTGTTTATTATTGTCTGTGATATAGCGATTCTTTTACGTATGCTTTACTACTTGTTGTGATTAAAATGAAACAGACAGATATATTTATTTATGTGTATATTTTTATTTAGCCATTTTTAAATCAATTTTTATATAATAATCTTAAATAATCTAGGATTTTTATTATATTTTCATGGGTAGAATAATTTTAAAATAATAATTTATTAAATATATTTATCTATTTTATTTCGATCATTATTATTCTTACTATTTTGCTATATTTATATAGTTATCTACTTTGAAAGTTATACTTTTAATCTTATAATATATTTACACTTTATTTAACCGACATACTCACGGCTATAAATCTCACAAAAAATATGTTTCTCAGCCACTTATGGAAATTAAGTAAGAAAATATTGTTAAAAATGTTAAAGTATGTGTGCAGCCGCATCGCCCAACAATCACTTTTAAAGACCCTTAGTCGCCTTTAATGACACCTAAAGTTAGTATGGGTAAGTTTTATATTCCAAGCCTACATAGCTTTACACACTATATTTCATATAATTTTTAATTTCACTCATATTTCTCTTATTTATGTATGTGTATATATCATATAAGTTTATTTAGTATACCATTCTGTTTCTGTTTCGTTCCATGTTTCCGCACAATCCCAACTATGAATGCACGAACTTTGCCGTCGACCGTTTCTCGAATGTCTATCCGTGCCTTACACACTCCCAATACAAAGTCCAACGACAATCGCGCCGGAAAAAACGGAAATAATCTACAAAATGGCGGATGCCAATTCAAAATGGACGATAACTGTTGTGAAATCTAAATTGGAACTGTGATTTGAAAATTCCATTGGGAACCTTTGTGAACGATTTATTATTGCATTGTCATGCGTTTAACGCGGATTTTTTGTTGTTGTGTATATTGTCATATTTAGTTCGAACATGGTTAAAGTTTCACATACCGGTGTTTGTAGGGGTCACCTCTTGTATTTGGGGAGTTGCTATCCTAGTTTACAATCAGTTGTATAATTAATAGCTTTGGTAGGCTCAAAATAGCTTGATTACAATTCGAACCAAATATTTTTGTCTTTGAGAAGTAAAATGTTGTTTAAATCAATTCAAAAATATTTTGATTGCAAAATAAACCCCAAATACGAACAGTATTTGGTGCTTCGATTTTTTACTGCGTTGATAATGCTCAATGAAACTTATGAACTTGTAAAATAGTTTATTATATTTTGTGATGGGTGTTTAAATGATCATCTAGTCTTAGATTTAGATATTTATAAATATACTTTCGTTACAATCGCTTTAATCGACTAGTCAAGTATGCACATAATGACAATATACACAATAATCACACAATACTTTTAGGTATAGTTATTTTACTTTATTTAGTGGTGAATTTTATTTTGACATCTCAATTTCTATCCAGCTAAATGAACGCACATGGTAAATCTTGAAATATACATTGGGCTGTTTAGTCACAGCAATCTGGTTTTTGTACCTAAGATTACTAGAAAATCGGTTATTTTCTGTTTCTTTCCCTTTGGTATAGCATATACATAATGTATGGTAAGAGTAGAGTGATACATTAAACTTCAGCCATGTTTGTATTTTAAGATATTCCACGTTAAGTTTTTAATTGAATCTTTATTGTTTGGAGTACTTTATGTTTTTAATTTCACTTATTTTAAAAACAACATGTTTTAATATTACTGAACAGACATTTAGATCTGCATTTATATGGTTTAATATTTCTTTGTACAGTCCGTAATTGAGTTGTATACTATATTGTTATTACAGTTTTTATCCTTTTAGTTATAATATAATGGTTGATTAATTTGGTTATTCAATTCTATATACCAGAGCATTTCCACCACAATGATAAATGTATTAAATGTACATAAAAGGTCCAGATAGTTCAGTTAATATACACTTGTAAGTTAACATTTGCACCACAGTAGAATATACTTTACATGAGCTCTTTAAAATCTAGAAAAGATCTGAAATGAAAAGACACTTCTCATACAGTTGTGTCTTACGAAATTGCTGATGTCTCGACTTCAGGTTACCTATCTCAATATATCATGATTGATTTTTAATAGTTTATGTTTGTACCGATAATTGACAGGTTTAAGTTTTACACGCCTTTGTTGTACTAAACTGTTGATTTTGTACTCACATTCGTTTTTACGATTTTCTTTCAACAATCATAGGTAATTTGTAATTATTTCTGACATAATGTTTTTCCCCTTATTTTTACCGCAGTTTATATCAATATATTCATATGGTTTTAATTGTGTGAAATGATTTAATAAACAATGATTAACTTCCCCTGAACCCTCCTCTAAGCAAAGTTAAAGTATTACCTCACGAACGTGCTAAGTACAACAAAGGTTCTTTTATTTATATTTGTTTTTACATTTTTATTTACGTGTTTATTTTTTTGTATTGTCCTCTGTACAGACCTGCCTTTTGTTGTTTCTAAGTTTTATTAAAAGTTCTGTTGTATCATTATTATTGATTTTTTTGTTTTTTCTTACATATTACCAGTTAAAATAATGATGATGTTTCGCAAATATTCACGTTATTTGAGAATAAGACATCCATTTAGGTTTAATCTTTCAACTTTTATTTAGTTAATATTTTTTAAGTATTGCCCTTGCTTTTAATGAGTGTTTCCTTCTTAACTTAGTCATTTTTCATCCTTTCATTTCATTTATTATACATGTTTATTTTTCGAAACACATTGTTTACCAACATCACTTTTTGTGAAAATTTAAACTATCACACTTATATCGTTTAGTAATTGATCCAGGTGTTTCATTATATATTTTAATACTAGCTCTAAATCTGATTGCATTTATAATGTTCTACAATATTTATAACAAAAAATATGAAAATTTACTAACAAACCAGCTTATCCTGACCCCAATACAATCTTAACCCCAGTTAATTTAATAATTAGATAGACATTCAAAATACAAAAAAGTAATAAAAACTTACTTTTTTTAATTCTTCTTACGAATCGCTGTGTTTATTATTAAAAACAATGTTTTTTGTTTTTTTTTTTAGAATATATAGAAACTTAGAATCCGTAGTCTATGAAAAATTTGACGACCATCAATACTGTCATTGCTTACTAACAACTTAACTCCTATCACTTATAATGCACATTCAATATATATAAACACATGATGATAATAATCATAAAGTAAGTTGATAAGTTTTGCGCAAGCAGCTCGCCACGGATCTGTGAAGTCTAACTTGTGGAGCGGCAAGGAGGAACCCGGTGCGTTGTCACACGTTTATGTAGACGATTTCGTTGTAGTGCGTTTGTGAGTGTCCTTTGTGTGGTCTGCTGTTTGTGGTTTAAAGTGGTCATTTTTAGAATTGGGAACTTATTAATGGGTGGTGTTGGTTTAGTATGCTAACCCTTGTTTTACCGAAAAGTTAAATATTTTGCCGCTTTGGCTACGAGGAAAGATCTCTTTTCATATTTTTTGATAGCAATATTTTATACCTATTATAAGCATTACTTAAAATTTAAAGGGATTTAATTCTAAACTCAAAAACAACAGATCAAACACGTAAGGTGGTGCCAAAATACAATCATGACAGAATTAAACAATATAACATATCTTACGCTTAAAGTTTTGCAACAGTGCAATAGATTTTGCGTGGCATTTTTTAATGTTGGCATATATTTAAGAGCTACAAAAACACTTTGCATTATTAAATATTTGATGAGTAATTTGGCACCAGTTCCCTGTCATCCATCTTGTAAATTGTCCTATTAATTTAGACTTTGTCACACATGGAATGTTTTTACATGGTTTCCATAATCATATCAAAACTGCCATTTAAACCAGAAAAATATTTCTTTTGTGATGAAGCCCTTAGAAATTGTAAGTGTTTTTTTGTAAATATAAGCAAGTGTTAATAAAAACTAATTTGCTTTGGTTGTTTGACAAGTTCACTCACTTTGCTTGCCCAACAGTTTCCAGCGATTGACTGCTAGTTTCATCATTAACACTTGCTTGTATAGTTTTATACGACTAATTCATGACAATCATGATAGATTTTTACCTCCAATTTCATTAATTTGTTTGAAAACGCACGTTATGTATCCATGTTTGTGTTTAGTCCGTTCCTGTTTTTTTTTTGTAAATTGTGATCATGTTTTACGTTTTGTATATCTTAGTTTAATGAGATGGTATACCATTTGTATTTTTTTTGGTTCTGTAGTATTTTATTGCCTCAAATAAATATAAACGAAATAAAGTTGTGCCATCTCTGATCAAATAAAATCATATGCATGTGATACCAGTTAGAAATCATTTTTAAGGTATTATTACATTACATAACCATACCTTTTTTATGTTTCAAATGAGTAAATAATATAGTGATGTGCCCAATATGTTGTAGACGTAAATTAACAGCGTCCTTTTTGTTATTAATAATGTTTTTTATTGGTGACGGTTTTTTGTCTTTACCATGTTTAACTGAATTTTGTTTGTTGTCCTCAATAATTTTAACTGATAACTGATGAAGCTAACAAATTTGATATTAGACTAATGTAAGTTTTGACGTTACAGTTTTAGATCGGCCGCCTTCTCAAATGAGTTATTTGGACCAATTTCTGAAAGACGCGCCGTCGGAGCGACACTACGATAACGTTATGTCCATCAGTAAGGAGCAAAAGGTAAGATTGAAACTTCCAATCTAAAATGTTTAGGTAATTGCACATAAACAACATTCTTAACAGAGACAAATAACTTTGTAATTTAAAATGTAAATATTTTTGATTGAGTGGCTCTGTAAATAAGCTTAATAAATACTAGATTTTTACTAAAACATGGAGCATAATATATAATATAAATGTATAATAATATTTGAGTTTGATTTGTAGAGCCACAGATATTTCTCTAACTTATGGAAGGATGGTGTCTACTTGGTTATTGACTGTTATTTTGGATTAATAATACCATTTAAATACTAAAATTGCAATGAAATCATGGCATTTCATAATCTTGAAATTTACGTCGGATATAATGTAGACCACCCTTTGTGCGGTCCAACTTTACCTAAATTTCGAAACTTGTAAAAAACGTAAAAAAACTTTTGTCTCTTAGAAAATTCCTTGCATTCTTATCAAACAGTCAAAAACAAGGTAAGCATCAACTTTCCATCACCAACTAAAACGTTTTGTGACAATCTTTCAAAAATCCGTATAATATCACAAATTTAAACTTTTTTGTTGCTTTTTCTATTTGTTTGACAACGTTTCTGGTGTTACTAGCCGTTGGCGCCGCACCGTTGCCAATATAGGTCGCCGTCACACTATTGCAACGCGCAGGTACTTGCACACATATCGGTATCTAGCACTGCTAACTAACCTATCTATCTATCTATTTAGCTAACTATCTTGTCTGCTTAGAATGTTTTTGATCATAAAAACCTCATATGGGGTTAAATTTTTCTTTTATTTTTATTAGTATCTTATCTGCTGTTAAGTATAAACTTGGGTGTAGTGGAACGCATGGGGTTTTTACTAACTTTGGCGATGAGGGTAGATTTGAAACTATTTTTTATGAACAAATTGCAAATTAAGCATTTGGTAATCATGGGCATTAAACTAAACTAAATGTAGAATTTATAGTTGGTAAAATGATTATTTGTTTACCATTTTAAGAACAATTATTTTTAAATAAATAGTTTTACGTAAATTCTCCTATGTAAAAATTAAATAGGTATATCTGTTATAGTTAAAGCAGTTACTTATGGAGACTAAATAAAAAGATTCCTTTATTTATCGCTTTGCAGATTTATGAGCGGTTTTTTTTTATGTTAGCGCTTTGTATTTTGGTTTTGCTTGTTTTTTTTTACTTTAATTAAGCTAATAACAATTTACCATTTTTATCTATTAAACCTCATCTTTGAAATTGGTTTATTGGTGTTTAAATAATTATTACTTTACATATAAATATAATCTAAGCTGACACCGATAATAATTGGTGACTTGTCTAAGGTAAACAATATTGCATGAATTGGTTGGGATATGTTTTGCATGAGTCTCAGAATAGTAGATCATATTGTATAGATATACAAAATGATGTTAATAATAGATGTAACACAAAAAATCAATTCCTGATTACTAACACAAAAGCTCACCACCAAAATGAAAAAATGAGAATTTAAAGAGTTTCTTTGTTTCTTCTTTTCTTTACGATCACCTTCCGAAGCAACTAATTAGTCGTTAAATTTAACATTTTAACGTTCAAAAATTTATAGTTTTTAACTTTATTTTGAAAAATAAACTTTTTCATTTTCGACACCATAAATGGGCTGCTTGAAGAAGTTACGATTGTAAGCTTAATCACCATCACAGCATCATCAGATCACCACTTGAGTTGTCAGTTTTCTGTAGTTAACTACAACGACCGTGGCCGAGTGGTTAGGTGACTAGCTTAGCCTTCCAAAGGTAGTCTGGAAGAGATCGCTTTTAGCGATAAGACCGCCAATTGTACTGTCACTGTAAACTGTTTGATAATATTATTATTTTTGTAAATTTGTATTTGATGTGCAATAAAGAGTTATTCTATTCTATTCTTATGGGTCCGGAGGTCGCGGGTTCGAACCCTGCTGAGGGCAACATTTTTGTGATGAATATAAATGGTTTTTCTTAGTCTTGGATATTATTTATATGTGTATTATATACTATAAAGTATATCGTTGGGTTAGTATCCCACAAGTTATTAAATTGTACTTACTTTTCGGCTAACTTGATCTGTGTCATATGTCCGTATATATTTATTTAGTATTATTATTTAATCGCAGCTTGAAGCAGATGTTGACTGTTCCAAGTGGTCCAGTGAGAGTTTCACAATGTACGAATTAGTTCTGAATAGGCTTTTGGTTATTATTCACGACTGTAAAATATCGCTAATTGTCACTTAAAGTCTCGTTTTTTACCCTCCATATCTTTAATATATTAAATAACCATTAAATACTTGTGAAACCGACCCTGAGCAAATTTTATTATATTTGGGATGCTTACAGCTACAGTTTAACTTATTTTCTAATACATAATTAAACCTCAATCACAAGCGTCCACAGAAATGCCAAAAAATACTTAACGTTTGAAAATTGTACATGTAAAGTAAGCTTATAATTTAATATAACTCTGGGGGTCTCTAGTGAGCACACTTTTCATGTTCTGAATGCTTCCTGCAAATAAATGAAAACGGTAATAACATATATTTGTGTAAAACAGTTATCAGGCGGCTCCGACTCCCCGGGGGGGCGCGCCTCCCCCGCGTCCAGCAGCGACCGCGACAACAGCGGGGTGCGTATATTCTTACACTACGCACCACATACATACATATACTCACGGATATAAATCCCTAAAAAGGTAGCCAGAGCTTCGGAATAAGAAATTCCTCAGCCACTTTTGAAAGTTGATTGGGGAAAATATTTTCAAAATGTTTTTGGTGATGGGTCTCCAACCGCATCGCCCAAAAAGCCCCAGTACCTTATAGCCAAATCGTATGAACACCCACGGGACTAAATGAGGTAGTGCTATTCGGCCGACACTACACAGCAACAAACATACTATACACTACACTGTACTATACTCACTTACTACTATAATAAATGTTTGTGTAAAACAGTTATCTAAGAAATAGTATTTTTAAATAATTTAGATTGAATCGACATTATAGTTTTTAATTTTTGTATATCATAGATTCATTACAAATTCCACAAACATCTTTTTTCTATTTTCTCATTCACATTAATCAAATCATTAAATAAACTTCAATTATACATGGCTTAATTAAAACTGCGGATGTGTGGGAGTCAGGTTAGAGCGCACGCTACAGCGGACTCACTCGCACATAGCAGCGTCTCACTCATGTCCTACATCGCAGTATGTATATGTTTTTCGAGCTAAGCATAGATACAAATGATAAGTTGGTACATAGCAAGTCTACTGGCCAGTATATCTTTGTTGCTTCTACAGATGTTTTAGCTGTTAATTCTCCCAATTTTATTTTTCATACATACTATAATGGCTCACGGCTATAACCCCTTAACGGGTTAGCCAGAGCTTTGGAATGAGAAATTCCTTAGCCACTTTTGGAAGTTGATTGGGTAAAGATGGTGATAAGGTTTTTGGTGACGGGTCGCCAACCACATCGTCCAAAATCATTTAAAAAGCCCCCAATACCCTTAGTCGCCTCTTACGATCATCCATGGGTAGAAATGGAGTAGTGCTATTCTAAGCCGATACAGCAAATTTTTGCTATATTTTTCCTCCATAATCACGATATGAATACTCCACAGGAGCTGTCAATAGGCGGTGGAGGATCCGCCCATCAGTTCCTCGTGAGGACTTTCAGCAGCCCCACCAAGTGCAACCACTGCACCTCGCTCATGGTGAGTACGCCACATTTATAACCTTCACAGAACCTGTGGTCATTGTTTCGCTTTAGAAACAATATAGATTTAGTATGTTTAACTATATTGATTTTTAATTTCTACTTTAATTCGTTGAAAAGGGATCTCTCAGGTGTAGTACAGGGCCCCTTGCAAGTTGTCAACTGTGGTGGTAGTGACGTGTGTGTGCGCAGGTGGGGCTGTCGCGGCAGGGCGTGGTGTGCGAGCGCTGCGGCGTGGCGGTGCACTCGCGCTGTTGTAGCGGCGTGGCCGCCACGTGCCCGGCCGCCGCCACGCGCGCGCTCGGCATCGACCCCGCGCGCGGACAGGGCACCGCCTACGAGGGATACGTCAAGGTAACACATCAACAAGTCATTTACTTGATTAATGTCATCATATTGTCATACTTAGCGACAGGAACAATACGTTATTAATATTATATTCGCAAATTTTCAATTTATTCTATAGCTAAGAAATTTCTCCAAATGTTGAGTGCCTCTTTACAAAAATAAATCATTCAAATCGATCTAGCCTTTTCGAGTTTTGCGCTGAACAACACATTTAGCGATTCATTTTTAGTACACGGATAATATTTCGCTGCTTTCATATCATAGAAGCACAATTCAAAAATCATGATTGTTGGGAAAATGCGTTTAAAGAGTTTTGAGCCTCTGTATTTTCACAAAATCGGTCATAAATGAATGAAACTAATAATAACAAAATTATAAAACTTTATAAGTGTATGTCCATTAAGCATGAAATGTCCATATATTATTCAAACTCGAAATCTCAATTTTTATAGATGTGCCCCTATAATATGAAAGCAGCGATTTCAAGTAACTCCTTTACCAAAAACACAGAACCCTTCTTCACCTTCCGACCTCAGACCCATTAGCATACTTCCCTGTACGTCTAAGATAGTGGAAGGGATAGTACGTGACCAACTTTCGAAATATCTGGAAGAAAATAATATTCTCCCCGATAGGCAGTCTGGTTTCCGTAAAGGTAGATCTACTGCAACAGCTTTATTAGATGTTTTAGATGATATTTTAACTGCAAGAGATGCTGGCAATAGTAGCATATTAGTTTTACTCGATTTCTCCAGAGCTTTCGATTGTTTGAGTATACCCCTTCTTCTATCTATGATGACATACTATGGCTTTGACGTTGCGACAGTGAAATGGTTTTCCAGTTACTTGTCTGATAGGGGTCAGATGGTTGGCATACGAACTTCGGGAGGAAGTACTTTGTGGTCTCCTTTTCGCTGTGTCACTAGGGGCGTACCGCAGGGCTCAATATTAGGTCCTATATTATTCCTATTATACACCGCAAATATAACATCTTGTCTGGAGAAAATTGGTTACCATTTATATGCAGATGATCTACAATTATATACACCGATAATACCTGGTAATATATTTGCTACAGTACAGAACCTTAATGAGTGCCTCGAGCGTATTGCATCCTGGGCTTCAAAGAACTGTCTAGTTTTAAATCCATGCAAGTCAAAGTACATGGTATTGGGAAGTAAGCACCAAATCCGTAGCACTGTAGATACTCTTTCCGGCTGTGATATATCGGTCATGGGCAAACCAATAAACAGAGTCGAAGAAGCAATGAATTTAGGTCTGCTTATTGACGGAGAACTTAAGTTTGAAAATCATATTCTCAAAGTTGTAAGCAATTGCTTCTATCGACTCAAAGTTCTTTACAATATACGTGATTTTCTAAGCGAGAATTTGCGTGTTCAGCTGTGTGAATCGCTTGTATTGTCAAGATTAAATTATTGTGATGTTGTCTATGATGGATGTATACTCGGCCGGTCTAAGAGATTAATTCAACGTGGGCAAAACGCATGCGCACGTTTTTGTTTTCATATCCCTCCCCGCTCTCATGTATCTCCGTATTTGGATTCTGCAAATCTGTTGAAAATGGAAGCCCGGAGGAAACTTCACCTCGCTACAATGCTTTTTGGTATTGTGAGAAGTGAAATGTCTATTTATCTTTTTAAGAAAATTATATGGTCTCACCAACCTCGACTATATAAAATTCGGGCGCATATTCCTGGGCATCGCCAGGCAGCTTTTAGAGGTAGCTTCAAATTTGCAGCATCTAAGTGCTGGAATGATATCCCTCCTCCTATCCGTGAAGCAGGTTGTCGATACACTTTTGGACAAAAGTTCAAAAGTTATTTGTTAACCTTGCAGAAACAATCCCCTACAAATCCTTCCAGCACAAAACTCGCTGCAATTTAGCCATCTGGATTTCATAAAGTGCCTGTATTCATATTTATATTATGTGTCTCAAGCAAGAATTCGGTGTAATATATATATATATATATATGTAACATATATGTATTCTGTATTACTAACTATTAAGTATCTATCACATGATTTATCTATTTATTTCATGAAGTATGCCGTTCCTGAGTCAATTAAAAAGTATTTTTAAATAGGCGCTGGCTGAAAATCGGCGCTTTTGTCAATTTATGTGACAATAGCAAAATACCGAGCCAGATACCTTTTCGCCAAATGAGGGCACATTGTGTAAATTGCAAGTTTTGTGTTTTATTAATTATTAGTATTTAGTTTTTTTTCTAGTATATAAGTTCTATTTTGTTGTTGTATAAGTTGTTTAAGTCTTTTTTTATTGTTTGTGTCCTCAAGAGGAGAATAAAGATTTTTCTTTTCTTCTTTTCTTTTCTTTATTTAATAAATACTACCAGCCGCAGTAAAGACAGTAAACAAGAAATAAAACCAGTATAAGAACTTAGCTTTTTTATGGATAACATACTGGGATCAAATGTAATAAATAGACATGCTGATGTACTAAACACACACGTAACCAAACAGGTTCCGAAGCCCGGCGGAGTGAAGAAAGGATGGATGCGGCAGTTCGTCGTCGTCTGTGACTTCAAACTGTTCCTGTACGATATCTCGCAGGACAGGTGAGACTTGGTTTCAAACTTTTCTATGACGCAATTATTTTTACATACATACGTATACTCACGGCTATATTTCCCTAGAAGGGATAGCCAGATCTAAAGAATTATAAATTCCTCAGCCACTTTTGGAAGTTGAGTGGGGAAAAGATGGTAAAAATAAAGGTTTTTGGTGATGGGTCTCCAACCGCATCGCCCAAAAATCCAATAAAAATCCCCAATACCCTTAGTCGCCTCTTACGACACCCGTGGGTAAAAAAAAGTAGCGACATTCTAAGCCGGCACTACACGGCTTTAATTATTTTTGGAAGGCAATTTTTCAATCTTAGTTTTTAGGGAAATTAATTGCTCTGTAACGTCACTCGGGTTTCTCTTAAATGTAATCAGTCTTATTTCCCTAAATTATTAGTACTTCTGAAAATCACGGGGTATTTTACAAATTGCTACTTAAGTAAGGTAATTTTTGTTGCGTAAGTCAGTTATATATAGTTTATTTATGTTTAGAATTGGATTTCAGCTTAGATGATGATGATACATAATTTTAATAATTAACATGACTTTCACGCTTTACTCAAGATAGAAAACGAAGGCATTCTGCATTCAAAGTCAAATTGTTTGCATTTGAACTACCGTGATAGTAAAAGTATAATATTATATTAACTAAAATAATTTATGTTATATTTTAGTCTTTGGCATCATGTCTTAATAAAAGAACTTTAAAGGTTGATATTAATGGAATCACGTCGGAAGGGTCGGAAATAGAGATGGGCGTTCCTCAAGGTTCTATACTTGGCCCATTACTGTTTCTGAATTATATTAATGATTTACCATTTATGGTACAAAAGTATTCTGAGATAGTTATGTTTGCAGATGACACATCTTTAATATTTAATGTAGCGAGATCCTCTACATCACTTGACGACGTAAATAAAGCTATCTCAACTGTCCCTTGCCAATACATATTTGAGAATTTAATGTATGCCAAACGAATATAGACCAATTTAGTAAAGTTAGTGATAGACATACTGTTAACACTCGAAATAAGGACAAACTTAACGTACCGAAGTGGAGACTTAATAAAGTAAGTAACTCCTATATGGGACTATCCCTTCAAATGTTCAACAAACTTCCTTCTGACATATTGAAATTGCCTGTGGCATCTTTTAAAAAGGCAATTAAAGCCATGCTTTTAAAGAAATCTTATTACAGTGTTCAAGATTTTTTAAACGACAAGAACCCAACGCGCACATGACCGTGTCCGTAAAACTATAAATCTTCCCTCGTTATTCCCAGGAATAATTGTCTGGTGAGGATTTTTCTTCTCACGTTATGTGATTGGTTCTTTGTGATGGACAATTTATTTTAATTATGTCAAACTAGCGTTTGGTTAGGTCACATAGAAAATCTTTTATAAAGTAAAAACATGTTTATAAACTGAAATTGTACAAACCATATTTTGAAAAATGAAAAAATATGAATGTAAAGAGTTTCTTTGTTGCTTCTTCTCTTTACGAACACCTTTCAAAGCAACGGATTTAAAAAATTTAAAATCTTGCCTTTAAAAAAATGTTTGTATTTAATTTAATTTTGAAAAATCGACTACTTTTTTTAACATAAACATAAACATAAACGTTCACGCCGTTTTATCCCCGAAGGGGTTGGCAGAGGTACCAATACTCCTGAACTCACATGGCAAGCGCCATCTAGTTTCCAGAGAAGGTACCCACGTTTTGCTTAGACAGTGTACTCACGTGATAGGGGGCAGGCCTATCGCCGTTTTGTACGAATACACTGTCACATGACTAAGTACAACTCAGCCATGTGGGTTTCCTCACGATGTTTTCCCTCACCGTTAGCAACCATGATAAATTAACCACACATATGACTTTAGAAAAGACAAATTGGTGTAGGCCCGTCCCAGGATTGGAACTCACGCCCTTCTGTTTTTCGGGCGGGTGTTCTTACCCACTGGACTATCATGTCGCTCCATTTTTTTAACAAATGCTTAATAATCTATATCGTATTTCACATTTACTGGATAAAGTATTTTTTGAGAATTTGCATGGTTTTCGAACCAACTTTATGAGTTAGAGCAAAATAATTATCCTAAGTTATCTTCCCTCTCTATTAAAAACGCCAAGTCCTGTAACTTTGCCTTTTTATTTGGGAGTAAGCATGGTCATTGTCCGTCGATCATTGAATGCAGTTCCACGTCCAGAGTGGACAACGTCCTGTACCGAATGTCTATGGGTCACTATACCAGCCAAGGTTCTTCGTGGTAGTACTAATGACCTACATGTATGTGCTGCATACCTACCTGAAAAAATGGGTCGTACTCCTATACTCCATCTTCACATAAACAACATAATTTCGTCCGTCGCCGCTACTAAAACGTCACATTCGAATGCCAACTTCATAATAGCTGGAGATTTCAATCTGCGCTGTTTACGCTGGTCAACCTCTGGGGTTGAGCATCTCCGTAGAGAACTGTTATCCGTTCAAGAAGCAGCCACTGATCTCATTGATGAATTCCAAGCTCTTGAACTTCGTCAATATAATACTATCTCTAATGGCAGCGGACACACTCTTGACTTGATCTTTAGCAATTTTGCTTTGGAACTGACTCGCTCTCCTGTCCCACTGATAAAAGAAGATATTGCACATCCATCTTTGGAAATTCTTGCCAATGATCTCATAGCGCTCCCTCTTCCAGAAGCCAATTGTACTAGGTATCGTTTTCGTAGAGGTGACTATGATGCTATTTGCAGTGTGCTCAATGAATCTAACTGGTCTACGATTTTGTCTGCTGGTTCGGTCGATGATGCGGTCAAATTATTTTATGACATTATTCACGAAACCATTAGTAAGCATATCCCACTGGATACTAGAAGAAAAAACTCTCAGTACCCTGTATGGTTTAGCAAGTCACTCATAAAAATCGCAAGGGAAAAAACCAATATTCACAAAAAATGGAAACTTTATAAAAACCCACTTGATTATGCAGAATTCTCTCTACTGCGCAAGAGACAGAAGATTATGCAGGATGTGTGCTTTCAACGTTACATAGAAACAATGCAATCTAATATTAAAGTAAACCCTAAGCAGCTCTGGTCTTTTGTTAAAGCTCATAGAAAAAACTCAGGCTATCCACGATCTCTTGAATACAATGGAGTTCATTACTCTGATGGACCAAGCATTTGCAAAGGCTTTAATGATTTCTTCCACTCAGTGTTCAGTAAACCAGCATTATCCTATTCCTTTCCACCGCTTGCTCCACCATTCTGTGATGATGGTAATGTTATTAGCTCTTGTCAGTTCCTTCCGGACTCTATCCTAAAATTATTAAACTCACTCGACACTAATGGTGGTGGTGGCAGTGATTGTTTACCCCCTTATTTTGTAGTGCGCTGTGCTAAACAATTATGCCACCCATTATGTATCTTATTTAATAGATCCCTTAAAGAAGGCTTTTTTCCAACGATTTGGAAGAAAGCGCACATCCTTCCGATACACAAAAAAGGTACAAAAAATAAGATCGATAATTACAGACCGATATCTATCCTTAATGTATTTGGTAAGGTATTCGAAAAGGCTATATATAACTGCATTTATCCGATTATTTCTCGTGGTATACCGCCACAGCAGCACGGATTTCTCAAAGGCCGATCTACTGTAAGTAATCTGACTGAATTCCTGAACTTTGTTCTTCCTAATATGGATAAACGTAAGCAGGTTGATGTAGTCTACACCGATTTTGAGAAGGCTTTCGATCGCGTTGACCATATCATACTGCTGCGCAAACTATTCCATCTTGGAATACATGGTGACCTCCATCGCTGGATAACATCTTACGTTTCTAACAGATGTCAGGCTGTAGTCGTCGGTGGGTATAATTCGGACTTCTATTATATCCCTTCGGGTGTACCTCAGGGCTCACATTTAGGCCCTCTTTTTTACAATGCCTATCTGTATGATATTTATACAGTATTTCATGAATGCAGGTTCTTGTTGTATGCGGATGATAAAAAGGTTTTCCTTGATGTAGCAAATAATACTGATTGCGATAAGCTACAGTCGGATCTCAATCGTCTTGCTCAGTATTATGACCAGAACAGGATCTCGGTGAATGCTAGTAAATGCGTCCAAATATCATTCACTAGAAGTCTAAACCCCGTTGTTTATAATTATTCCATCAACGACCAACCTCTCGTACGCGTTGAATCCATCCGTGACCTGGGTGTCATCCTCGACAGTAAACTTACTTTTGAAAAGCACATTGAGCATATTACGGGGCGTGCGTTTCGCAACCTTGGATTTGTAATGCGCATTTCGAAGCCCTTTAACGATCTGATGTGTATAAAACAGATTTATTATGCTTACGTTAGGAGTATTCTCGAATACGCATCCAGTGTCTGGTCCCCAAACTACATAACGTACATTCAACGTATAGAACGTATACAATCTAAATTTTTAAAACATCTTAACTACAGGACTCATTTTTTCGGTTGCTCATATGAGGATTCGTGTCGCAGGCATCAGCTCACTAGTCTTAAGGATCGCAGAGTTTTACTGGACATGATGCTGTTACACGACATTCTCTCTGGTCGCCTTGATTCTCCATTTTTGTTGTCCCAACTGTCATTTTGTACTCCACATCGCCGTACTCGGCACACTTCTGAAAGGCTCTTTTCTATAGCCTCTAATCATACTAATTATGCAAGGAATTCTACAATGGTTCGCCTTGCCAATCAATTTAATAACCTCTTTGGTGAAACTGATCCTTTTGCTTCTTCTAAGGCCAAATTCCGTTTCGACGTTATTAAGACGTTAGATAATAAATAGAGGGAATAAGTGAATCACACACACACACACACACACACACACACACACACACACACACATATAAATATATATATATATATATATATATATACCATATATATCACAAATCAATCATTCAGTCGTTTTACACATTTTATGTTACAACTTTTCTTACATATCTGTATGTACTACTGTTTTTTGTATCTTCTGTGGATGTCTGTTATTGGCTTTTTCATTGTATTTATCTAATTGTAACTTACATGTTTATGTGCTGTTGATGTCCCTAATAAAATAAAATAAATAAAATAAATAAGTAAGAAACTCTATTCTTATCAGTTGACGTGTAGTGCCGGCTCAGAATGTCACCTTTTCTACCCACAGCTGTCGTAAGAGGCGACGAAGGGTATGTATTTTTTTAAGTGGTTGAGGACCATACCATCTTGTCCCTATCTACTTCCAAATGTGGCTGAAGAGTTTCTAGCTCTCTGAAGCTTTGGCTATCCTTTTTTGGATTTTATGGCCGTGAGTATATGTATGTATATTTTAACCAATGAAGTTATTAATATATCATGTTATTAATATAATAATCCCAGGAACGCGCTGCCGGCGGTGTGCGTGCGCCAGGTGCTGGACATGCGCGACGCGCAGTTCTCCGTGAGCGCCGTCCGCGACTCCGACGTCATACACGCGCCCAAGAAGGACATCCCCTGCATCTTCCGGGTCAGTATGCCTCACCCGCCTGGAACTCGGTTATATTGCGGTGTAAAGCACAACTAAGAGAAAACTTCTCGTTCCCACGATTTCCCTCGGAAATATCATTATTTTCCGAAATAAAAAGTACCACAAGACTGGTGCAAGGCGGTGATTGTGCCCCTGTATAAAGGAAAAGGGTCACGCCAGGAGGCTAAAAACTACCGCGGCATTAGCCTACTCAGCATTGTCGGTAAGTTGTAGGCAAAGGTATTGATTGAAAGAGTGATGAATGAAACTGATGAGAAAATATGGGATGTGCAAGCAGGATTTAGGAAAGGAATGGGATGTATGGATCAAATCTTCTCTCTAAGGAACATCACCGAAAAGAGATGATGAATATTGCATGTGAGTCTTTTGTAAGAAAGGGAATGAGGGTGAATGTGGATAAGACCAAAACGATGGTTTTTGAGAGACAGGAAGATGTGACAGAATGCGTGATTGCGATTGATGGTAAGGATGTGGAACAGGTGAAGGAGTTTGTATATCTGGGAAGTTTGTTTACAAGGGATGGAAAATGTGATGAAGATATTGAGAGAAGAGTGAAAAAGGGTAATGCGAATCATGGAGCATTGGATAGCCTAATGTCTAGTCAATCGGTGTCCGAAAGGGCCCGAATGGCTGTGCATGATGCCGTTCTTGTTTCTACGCTTATGTATGGCAGTGAATGTTTGCTGTGGCAGAAGAAGCATGAAAGCAGAGTGAATGCAGTAGAAATGAGGTCCCTCAGAAAAGTTTGTAATGTTAGGTTATGTGATCGTGTGAGGAACGATGTGATTCGTGAAAGGTGTGGTGTAAAAGATGATATTGTAAGTAAGATAGAAAAAGGAATGTTGAGATGGTTTGGGCACATCGAGAGGATGGATGATAGGAAATTGGTAAAAGGTATCTATAGAGCTAATGTGGAAGGTAATGTTAGTAGAGGACGGCCACGAAAGACACACTTGGACCAAATTGAAAGTGTGCTCAAAAAGGCAGGCGTCCCAAGTATGAAGAATAAAAGAGCATGTATGAAAAGATTGATGGATGTAGACGAAGCAAGAGAGGTTTGCCAGGATCGTACGAAGTGGCGATCGATAGTCTCTGCCTACCCCAATGGGAATTAACGGCGTGAATATATGTATGTAAAAAGTACCATATTATTTAAGGCGAACTTTTAACTATACGTCTGCAAAATTTCAAAGCAATCAGTTCTGTAGTTACAGCGTTAAAGTGGAACAAACAAACTGACTTTCCGATTTATAATATTAGAAAAGATTATATGGTACATTGGAGGTCTACTCTTTAACTCAATTCTTACAAGTCGGTAAAATCAACAATAATTAAGGAGCCATCAATGGATTAGTCCACAATCATCAAGTGCTTCGATTTAAGCATAGATACAAATTATAAGTTGAGTTTGCTGTTCCCACGTGTTCTTAAAATATTTAATACTAGCTGACCCAACAGACTTCGTACTGTCAAATTTGCTTATGACAAAGCTTAAGGCGTTTTTTCCGGTAC
The DNA here is from genome assembly GCA_963576735.1 of Bedellia somnulentella. Taxonomy (NCBI): domain Eukaryota; kingdom Metazoa; phylum Arthropoda; class Insecta; order Lepidoptera; family Bedelliidae; genus Bedellia; species Bedellia somnulentella. The sequence continues at coordinate 198 of CAUYWD010000471.1, read as the reverse complement.
TCTTAGTTCAATACAGGCGTGAATATTTTATTGGTCAAATTCTTCCGGGATAAAAAGTATCGTCATTATCTAGCATTCTGCCAAATTTCATTCATATACACTATGTACTTGAGGAGCTTTTTCTCCTCAAACACACAAATTTTCACATTTATAATATTAATAGGATAAGTAAGGTCAATAAATTAATAATTAGTAATA
>CAUYWD010000470.1:0-52857 GCA_963576735.1 Bedellia somnulentella | reverse complement strand
TGATTAAAATTTTAAATAAATATAGTTTTGATCATTCACAGATATTTAGATCAAATAAATTTAAAGCAATAGGTATGTATTATTAATCATTATTTTTTATTACAATTTTGATTAAAAATCTTACAATTGACAAATTACGATTAAAAAATATTATTTATTATGTTATTCATCTCCATTCTCTTCGTTGCTCGAGGTTCTACTTCCCTCATCAAATTCACATTCATATTGAATATTCAATTCATCTTCACCATCATGGTTATCGTCATTTGGCTCCTCTGTAAAGATGAATAATTTAATGAGGTTGCGAATAGCTACTAACATATAAAAATAATTTAATATGAACGTAAAATACCTGATTCATTTTGTAGTGAGTCGCTAACAAAATTGGGCAATTGATCACCATCAAACCAATGAAAATCATACTGACTATCTTTCAGTATCCACCCGTTGTTCTCAGGGCTGAGGGTGCTGGGTTGCTTCTCATGAGCATTGTTCCAGATACTTGCAATATAATTTGCTCGTCGAAACTGTTGCAATAGCTCACTTTTGCAAGGTGGTAAACTGCTTGCATCAAAATTTCTCACATTGTTCCGGTTGAATTCTTCATTTACATTGATAACCGTATATTTATTAATAAAAAGTTGAAGTCGAGCAACATCTACGTCAATTATTCCTGAAGTATTGTATAACTCGCAGATAAATTTCTGTATTACATCAAATACATCTTTTTCTTTCTTTTTATCAACGAATAATTCAAGTTCACCGAATTTCGTAAAAGCTTGCTGATATTCTGGACATCTTTGCAGTATTTTGAATGGTTTTGTCTTTCCTTTATTAAAAAAAGCAGGATTATAGTCACATCCTGTTATTGCATGAAAGCCTATTAAGCTCCTCTCCTACATAGAAACGGTCCCAAACGGTCATAGATAACGCCCTCACGCTCGCACTCACAGGGAAACTTTGAGGTGTCTGGGAGAATAATTGGCCCATTGGATTGGTCTGGCTGCTTACAAAAAGTTTGGAAATAGTATCACGTAGTTATATATGTAAGGCTGAGGCTTGCTAAAATGACGTAGTTTACCTAATTTTTAAATAATGTTTATAACGTCTGGCGGAAGTAATGGCCCACAGAAACGGTCTGGCAATAACAATTATCTATTTCTGATAATATTGCCAAAAATATATTTAAATATGAGCCTTTCTACTTTCACGTAGGTGAGTACAGTTTTGAAACACCTTTAGTTCGCGCTACCTGTGAAAGGGCCCCGCTTTCGAGCTAGTAAGTATGCATACGCTCCTAACTACATACTAGACTATAAAATATCAAAATTTCAGCTTTGCTAAAATGACGTAGGTCTGGCGGCACTGGGATCTTACTCTATAAGTGTTATATGTTATAACATAACGTTAGTATAGGAACATAACATAATCTTAGTAGAGGACGACCACGGAGAACACACTTGGACCAAATTGAGAGTGCGCTCAAAAAGGCTGGCGTCCGAAGTATGAAGAATAAAAGAGCATGTATGAAAAGATTGATGGATGTAAACGAAGCTAGAGAGGTTTGTCAGGATCGTACGAAGTGGCGATCAATAGTCTCTGCCTACCCCAATGGGAACTAATGGCGTGAGTATATGTATGTATGTATGTATGTATAACATAACGTTATAACGTTACATCGAGGATTAGAAGGAGATAAAAATACCTCAAACTCCGTTCACGCCGTATATTCCAGAAGGGGTTGGCAGAGGTACTTATACTTCTGATCATAACGTGACGTTGTCATCTGGTGTAGACAGTACCAACGCTTTACTTGGACAGTGTACTCACGTGATAGGGGGCAGGCCTATCGCCGTTTTGTACGAATACACTGTCACATGACTAAGTACAACTCAGCCATGTTATTTAAATCTTTTTGTTCATGAAAACCTCATGTGGGGAACGTTAAACGTGTAAAAGAAATAAAGGATAGAAGACTTTCGCGCTGGCAGCCATTGACACGGTGGCTCAATTGGCAGAGCGTCGGGGCGTATACCCGAGGTCGCGGGTTCGATTCCCGCCTGTGTCGAAATTTTTCTTTCCTTTATTTATTCTTTGTTTATTAGCCATGTTAGTTTCATTAGAAAAAAAACTCACCCATAATAACCATGATAAATTAACCACACATATGACTTAAGAAAAGACAAATTGGCGTAGACCAGATCCGGGATTTGAACCCACGCCTGTCATCATGATATGATATGATGATGACGTCCGTGGCCGAGTGGGTAGGTGACTAGCTTCTTGGTCCGGTGGTTGCGGGTTCGATCCCCGCTGAGAGCAACATTTATGTGATGAACATAAATTCGGTATGCAAAGTTTTTTTTTTAAATTAAAGACTAATTTTATTTTTTTTCATTTAAAATGAGTAATTGCAAAGTTATGATTTTTAAAGATTGTTCAACTTTTGTACTTAATGACGTCATCGATCGAAAATGTCACGCAGCGACATGCAAATAAAGCGAAATGTTAAATTAAAATGTTGCTGATTGCAAAATATTTCACGAATTTGTGATCTCAAATGAAATTATTACGATATTATACTAAACAAAATTTTCATTTTCGATATTTTATTTATAAACTGCAAAAACGATTGTCTTTGAAATAACGCTGAAGGTCAAACACTGTTACAGTATTTTGTTAAAATAACGGTCATCTTAGCTTTGTTTGATTTCATTTCAAGAAAATATGTTTAAAAACCTAATATCTCGAAATGGTTTCGTAATCAGCATTGTTTCTTAGTCTTGGATGTTATTTATATTGTATTACATAATATTAATTATATCGTTGAGTTAGTATCCCATAAAACAAGTTATACTGAGTTGGGGGCTAACTTGATCTGCGTCTAATATGTGTGTATATTTATATTTATTTATATTTTACCCATGGGCTATAATGATTATAAAATTTTGCAATATTTAAAAAACTATCAGATAATAAACCTTAGCCCATTACAACGAATTTAAATTAATTAGACACAGCATAGTTCCGATTTCTGCCTTATTTCTGCTGTCCCACTTTCCATAGTGACAGTGTATCTACCTAGTATACATGATCGAAGTACGTTTCTTTATATTTCCTTTGAAAGTAAAACGGTATCACAATTGAAGAGTATGTCTTTGATGTTCAGACCTCATTACTGAGTCTGACTTCCGGCCGGAACAAGATGGCGGACCCACTTCCGGTCGTGCGTCTTATTTCAACCGTTTTTGACTGTATTAGTGATCGTTTCTATATTTCGTGGTTATATTTGTGACTTTGGATTATATCGGGCCTTGTTTGATATATACTTTTAACGGTACCAAGCTTATAATGCTATATATTTATGGTTTGTGTTAAGTTTTGATTATATTAGTAAGTAAGTAAAATTTTATTAGATGCCGTGTAGTGTCGGCTTAGAATGTCACTACCCCTTTCTACCCAAGGGTGTCGCAAGAAGCGACTAAGGATGTGGCGCCTTTTAAAGTGGTTGGGCGAAGTATTGGAGACCCATCACCAACGATACTTTATTTCTATCATTTTTTCCCTATCAACTTCCAAATGTGGCTGAAGATTTTCTTTCTCTTCAGCTCTGGTTGCCCCTTTTTGGTATGTATGGCAAATATATGTTTGTATGTTTGTATACAGTGAGTAGAAAAGTAGGGAATGAAAATAAGGCATAAATCGGAACTAACTTATTTTTTTTCTTATTATAACGCCTTCTTTTTTTAATGGACAGTGTACTCACGTGATAGGGGGCAGGCCTATCGCCGTTTTGTAAGAATACACTTTCACATGACTAAGTACAACTCAGCCATGTGGGTTTCCTCACGATGTTTTCCCTCACCGTTAACAACCATGATAAATTAACCACACATATGTCTTTAGAAAAGACAAATTGGTGTAGGCCCGACGGCCCCACTGGGCTATCACGGTTGCTGACACTGTCACTGTCCATTCAAAACGTGGGTACTCTGAACACCAGGTGACAATGTCACGTGATGTTCAGAAGTATTAGTACCTCTGCCAACCACTTCGGGGATATTCGGCGTGAACGTTTATGTTATGTTATGTCTTTTTTTAATACAACATAAAGACAGGCGTTGGTTCAATTCAAATCCCGGGTCAGTGTGGTTAATTTTTCATGGTTGTTAACGGTGAGGGAAATCATCGTGAGGAAACCCACATGCGTGAGTTGTACTTAGTCATGTGAAAGTGTAATTGTACATAACGACGATAACCCTGCCTCCTATCACATGAGTACAATGTTCAGGCAAAACGTGGGTACTCTGAACACCGGGTGAAAATGTAACGTGATTTTCTACTTTGTTGTCAGCAAAGAAAATCTCAACCACTAATTTTGCATACACCACCAATACATATTCTCACGGCTATAAATCCCTAGAGGGGGTAGCCAGAGCTAAGGAAATAGAAACTCCTCAGCCACTTTTGGAAAATTGAGTGCGGAAAAGATGGTTAAATAAAGGTTGTTGGTGATGGATCTCCAACCGCATCGCCCAAAAATACCTTAAACGCCCCAATACCGTTAGTCGCTTCTTACGTACACCCACCGGATAAATGGGGTAGTGCTATTCTAAGCCGACACTACACAGAATTTTTTTTTCGTATATTGTAATCTTTATTGTAAAATGATCTCAAAGTAATCATTGTTGTTCGACGTTAGATCTTTTTGTTTATATTCGCTTATTTCTGTTGCATTCGGGATATCAAATAAAAAAAACGAATAAAAGATTTTAAGAAAAATGATTTATGTGATGGAAGCAAGATTCAAATGTCAGGATCGTACAATGTGGCTATTAATATTATCTGCTTATCCCAATGGGAATAAAGGCGTGAGTTTACACAATCCTTTTCTTTGCAAATTTTTGGCCGTGTCCTCTTTTAAGTCTGAGCCAGAACTCTATAAAGTAGCAAAACAAAGATGGCGCCCGCTTTCCGAACTTTCCCGCTCTCCAAACAAAAAGTACTCGAAATCGTGAAAGAACTATTGCTAATGGACGTTGAAGAAAGCAAAAATTCGAGAAAAGTGTTCTTACGACAATATTTTTGCTTCAGAGGATAAAACGAACGCTTTTTCCGTGTATTTTTAAATAATTGTGATTCTAAGTAGGTGGGGTAGGATGGCGAACATAGATTAAGATTCCAAAAAAGGAGTAAAAAAGAGTTAATAGTAGATTAACTTTTATGTTATTTATTTTTTGGGATTTACAGCTGTCAGTTATATAAAGTGATGACAAATATATTTTCTGTACCTTGGGAAATTCATTAATTATAGTTTATAGGAAGTAATTATCGATTTATAAGTTTATAATGTGTAACTGAAACGTAACGCAGGTGTTTACTTATCACACACGTCCGGTTAAAATACCATAATTTTAAAAAGGACTCTTAAATGTTTTACATCTAACATACTTTTATAATTGAATTTTTCAATCCATCACAGAAAGTGGCTCAGCCCTCCAATTAAAAAAACTGCTAAATAATAAATGGCTGAAATGAGTAACCGCATTTATTCTGTTAAACAGTAGCATAGATATCCGAAACTGTCCGCTCAAATTAAATATGAAAACTTAATGTAACTCGGGGAGCCGACTTCAGATAGGGCGAGGTGGGAGCAAATGTGAGGGTAGCATGGATATGACTGGCTTTTGTTATAGAATAGTGTAGAAAACTCTTTATTGCACATCAAATATGGAAAAACATTTACAAATACACAGAATGAATTAACAAAAGTACAATTGGCGGTCTTATCACTAAAAGCGATCTTTTCTAGACAACCTTTGAATGGAGAGGTCAATAAATTAGAGTCATGTGAGATAGATGTACAACAACATGGTGAAACGTTAATCTACACAAACAATACAATACAATTTATTATTTTTTGTTCTTATTCTATGTAAAATGAAACGTCAAGCAAGTTTATGCTATTTTTATAATAACCCAGTTTTGATTAAATATCTACGTTGATAGTATTTTTTGTGTTTTGTTACCTTAATAAATAATATAAAATTTATATAATTCGGGCATGTTGATAGATGCAGTAAAAAACAACCATTTGTTTTAGAAATAGCAATAATATGAACATGATTATTTGGAAATGGAAATAACGTCTAATTAACGTATTTATTGTATTGTTTATTTTTTGTTGTTAATGTATTTTTTATATCAAATTATCGAAAAAATGTAAAAGTATACCTGAAGATTCCATACATATACTCACGGCTATACAAGGCTTAGGAATTAAAAATTCTTCAAACACTTTTAGAAGTCATGGAGTGAAAATAAAGTCTGTTGGTGATAGGTCTCCAACCACAAATCGTCCAAAAATCCATTAAAAAGCCCCAATACCCTTAGTCACCTCTTATGTACAACTGCAGGAAGAAACGGGGTATTGCTATTCTAAGCCGACACTCTACAGCGATTCATATTCTACTTACATTATTCGGAAGATATGTAATACAATTTTAATTATTCTGTTTCTATTTCAGAGATGCACATAGAAATCGCTATAGAATATCTAATATTTGATGTTTAAGTACTTGAAGTTTAATTTTGATTAGAGGTGGTTGGTTTTTGAAGTGCCGGCTTAGAATGTCGCTACCCCTTTCTACCCACGGGTGTCGTAAGAGGCGACTAAGGGTATTGGGGCTTTTTATTGGATTTTTGGGCGATGCGGTTGGAGACCCATCACCAAAAACCTTTATTCTTACCATCTTTTCCCCACCCAACTTCCAAAAGTGGCTGAGGAATTTATAATTCCTTAGCTCTGGTTACCCCTTCTAGGGAAAAATAGCCGTGAGTATATGTATGTATGTATGTTTTTGAAGTCATGTTATTAAAGCAAAGCCATTCATCCCAAACTCTCACTTGTCGTTTCTTTTGTGTCTTCCATATCATTCAAACTATAGTGACATAACTTGGGAAAATGACCAAGTATTTTCAATAACATAAACATAACATAACATAAACGTTCACGCCGAATATCCCCGAAGGGGTTGGCAGAGGTACTAATACTTCTGAACATCACGTGACTTTGTCACCTGGTGTTCAGAGTACCCACGTTTTGCATGGACAGTGTACTCACGTGATAGGGGGCAGGCCTATCGCCGTTTTGTACGAATACACTGTCACATGACTAAGTACAACTCAGCCATGTGGGTTTCCTCACGATGTTTTCCCTCACCGTTAACAACCATGATAAATTACCCACACATATGTCTTTAGAAAAGACAAATTGGTGTAGGCCCGACCCAGGATTTGAACACCAGTCGTTTGCACGATAACCGAGTGTTCACCCACTGGGCTATCACGGTTGCTCATTTTATCATTTTCAATAGTTACTATATATTATCAAATGTCCTATATTTCCAATGATGTGTTTAAGTAAGAAAACAGTATGTTCTTTAGTATACAAACATATACTCACGGCCGTAAATCCCAAAAAGGATTAGCCAGAACTTCAGAGCTGGAAACTCCTCAGTCTGGAAGTTGATATGGGATAAGATGGTGTCCAACCGCATCGCCGTAAAACTACTTAAATCATCCCCATACCCTTAATCTCCCCTTATGACACCCGTAGGTAGAAAGGGGTAGTGACATTCTAAGCCGGCACTAAACGACAATCTTATTAATATTCTACTAGTCTTATCCATACAATTCTGTCCTCACTTTTCTTGGAACTACCGAAAACGGTTTCACATTCCTTATTGAATATTTGATGCTGGCGTGAAATTGGATGCTAAGGGTAGACAGAGCCATTGTGCTGAATTTATTAATATTCTATACACCTAATGGAATCTCTTAATTGTTTTCGTATAGTTATACAAGTGGTTGGAAAACTTTAGTTTGCTGCGGTAGTGGCCGCAGCTTGTTTTATCAAATAAGTTAATTTTTAAAAACTAAAATGTTGCTGTGTAGTGTCGGCTCAGAATAGCACTACCCCATTTCTTCCGGTGGGTGTATGTAAGAGGCGACTAACGGTATTGGGGCTTTTAAGGGCGATGCAGTTGGAGACCCATCACCAACAACCTTTACTTTTACCATCATTTCCCCACTCACATTTCCGAAAGTGGCTGATGAATTTCTGATTCCTTAGCTCTGGCTACCCCTTTTAGGGATTTACAACCGTGAGTATATGTATGAAAAATGTATACCACATTACGTACTATAGTTTAACTTACTATAGTATAATATATAGTAGATTTGACTGAAAACGAAAATAGAGGCTAATTAGTGTTTATTAATTCGCAAATGAATATGACCGAATGCGTTGAGATTAATGGTAAGAAAGTGGAACAAGTGAAAGAGTTTGTATATTTGGGAAGTTTGTTTACTAGGGATGGAAAGTGTGATGAAGATATCGAGAGAAGAGTGAAAAGGGTAATGCGGTAAATGGCGCACTGGATAGTCTAATGTCTAGTCAGTCAAGTCAAAACGGAGGATGACGGTCTGTAGTTGCATGGCGACTGTAAACAGGGCTATCTCAAATCAAATTCGTTCCAAAAATTAAAACATAGTAACATGACATAAACATAAACGTTCACGCCGCATATCCCCGAAGGGGTTGGCAGAGGAACTAATACTTCTGAACATCACGTGACTTTGTCACCTGGTGTTCAGAGTACCCACGTTTTGCATGGACAGTGTACTCACGTGATAGGGGGCAAGCCTATCGCCGTTTTGTACGAATACACTGTCACATGACTAAGTACAACTCAGCCATGTGGCTTTCTTCACGATGTTTTCCCTCGCCGTTAACAACCATGAATAATTAACCACATATATGTCTTTAGAAAAAACAAATTGGTGAGAACTTATTGCGAATATTTGTCTTGTTGTTGTAAGAATCTTAGAATAGAGTTATGATCGCTTCTTATTTAAAATTTCATGAGTTTTTTTAAACTTACAGTGACCTATTATGATCAGAAAGTACTATTTTTATAACCTTCCCTTATGCTCTCGGCTATAATCCCGAAGAAGTCTTTCAAGCCATAGTTTTGCCTATGGAAGTTAATTTCGGAGAAAGCAGTTAAAAATGGAGTATCGTTGGTGATGGGTCTCAGGCCATATCGCCAACCGCTTAAAAGTTCCCACCCCCTTTTAAATTATGTGATATGTCATTAGTTTTGTATACATTTGTTATGATATTTTAAACAAGATAAAGAAATGCTTGTTCTCTATTCCAGAGACCTAAGTCGTAACGAGCTGACAGCCATCAGCCGAAGAGCCTTACGAGGGTTGAGCTCCGTGAAGAGTGTTCATCTGGACTCCAACAAACTAAGATGTGTCGACGAGAAGGCTTTGGAACAGTTGAAGTCTTTGGATACTTTGTAAGTTGTAATATACATACATACATATACTCACGGCTATAAATCCCTAAAAGGGGTAGCCAGAGCTAAGGATTTAAAAATTCCTCAGCCACTTTTGGAAAGTTGAGTGGGGAAATGATGGTAAAATAAAGGTTGTTGGTGATGGGTCTCCAACCGCATCGCCCAAAAATCCCTTAAAAGCCCCAATACAATACCCCAATACCGTTAGTCGCCTCTTACGTACTGTTTGACGGCCGCCCCTGTTTGTCTTTTTAAAAAAAACTCACAAATACGCCTAAACTATTTATTACCAAAAAATACACTTTTACAAACTACACTTCAAATTAAGAAGAACAATTAATTATGAATAACACCGATCTCTATTATTTAAATATGCTCAATATGAAAAGATGAGCGCTACGCGCGAGGTCCAGAATCTAACTGATGAAAAGAAATAATTAATTAATAATGTAAACTACAATGAGCTAAAACTGCAGTGATGCACTTTCAACATGGGAAAAGTACTGTATGCTAATGTCAGCTTTAATACCATAGATATAAAGGTTATAACAGCTCCCCCTTTTTGACGAAGCATTATCCCTAAAAGGGTAAGCGAAGTCTATAAACAAAGTGATAGTTAATAACGCTATAAATATTAGAAATCGGTTAACATTATACTACCACATGAAATGAAATAAAACTTATAATAATATGAAAATATATGTGCTTAAAAATTACTTAAATTTCTATGTGATTTTACACAAAGGTTGGGCATCGATTTAGCAGGGTGTTCGATGCTACCATTTAATGACGAATCTGATAATTCGGAAAGTTCGATTGAATTCTTAAACTTAGGTGTTTGATTCTTATGATTGTAACATTGGTTATAAATTTGCACACAACAGCCTGTACTTGAATTAGCGTAATAACATTTAAAGAATTTATACAAGAAATAAAGAAATATAATAACAAGAGTTACATAGGTTGCTGTTGAATAGTAAGAACCATATTTCACAATATGTGATTGTTGTTCGGCATTATTAATATTGTTTTCTAAGTCATTTAATTTATGAGATGCATATCTTAAAGTTTCAAGGTCTATGTTATTTAGTCTAATTGGTGATAACATTGGTAAACTATGATTTAATACATCTTTCTTACAACAGTCGTCGTTTGTAATATCGAAATCAATTTGTAACTGACTGCCCATTGAAAATGTGGTAATGCTTGAAGGTATAAGTTGTATAGTGTTAGAATAACCAATACAATTATCTGTAAGTTTTAGTATGCCTGTGCCAGAGACAGTATAATCTTTTAAGTTTTCGTTACATTTTACTGTTAATTTCCTCTTATTGGATTGAACATATATCCATCTATTGTTACTCAGTTTTTGCCAAATATCTATCTCACCATATAATAGTTTGTAATCACATTCGGCTGGTAATTTAAATACAACTTCACTAATTAATTTCGTCTCGCAGGACGGATTGTTTATACGTGATAAAATAGAAACTGGTGGACAGATAGAATAAACATTGTTTATAGATTTACAATCTTGCATGTTTTGCAATACAGCATAATTCAACTTGTCGTCTGTTATCGCAATATAATGTGTTGTCGGATGAATCATCGCGAAAGAATGAGGTATGTTTTCGTTATGTGGAGTAGGCAGAGGTATAATCTTATACAGAGAATATTTAACTGGTGTTACTAAAGGAATACTTAGAATAAAAACTAATTTATTTTTATAAACGTATGAGGTTAATTCAGAAACATCAGTTATAATGTGAATATTTTCTATATTTAAGGAAATTGGAAAATTAACTCTTTTATTTAAAGAATTACTTACGTTTAATAATTCTCTCAGTAAGCTATTGGGACTTATTATAGAAGGGTGTAAAATATTTAACTTAGAGAATAAAATGCTATTTAAAATGGTATCAAGTAAATTAGAAATACTAAGCAGAGAGCTTTCAATCATGTTACAAAATATATTTACCCTAGAAACTATAAATAATTGATCATCTATTCTACTTATATTACTTATAATATCGTTGAAACGTTCTATTTGCTCGTTTAATATGATTTCGTTCTGATCTAATTTATAAATTGTGTTATTAAATGAAGTTAAAGTTGATTTGACTACATGGACATTGTCCTTGAGTAGATTAAATATTTCAGCTTCGTTATGCTGAGAGGATTCGATAGCTGCGTCGTATTTACGCGCATCGTCGGCATCTAATGTTCCGAAAAAGAATTTTAATATTTCGCCACCGAATTCTAGTGATCTTTTCACCTTGTCCGGTTTGCTACTTGAAATAATATGTGATAAAGATTCTAATTTTAATAAACTTGATTCATATAATACTTTAATGGGACTTAGAATCTCATTGCAATTAAGAATGTCATATGGTAATTTCGAACAAAAGTTTGACGTTTTACTTATCATATTATCTAATCGTAACATGAAAGGATCGAGCTTAATAATATTAACATGTGTTATAACTTTCATATGATCATTATAGAAATAAATGTTCTTTACTGGATCGAAGTAAAGTCCGGGACTATGAACTATAGGAGTTATCTCTGTATCGGAGATAACGTAATACGGCATTAATCTGAAATTAAAATAGTAATAAAATATTTAAATCGAAATTATGTAAAATGTAAAGAACTAACCACTAGCGGGTTTAATTAAATTAGTATGGTATCTTATATGTTTACGTCCTACTGCTAAAGTTACATTATGTTTGTTATGCACCTTAATTATTTTATAAGGGCCTTTCCAAATTGGAGATAAGGCTTTTCGTTGTTTATGGTGGTGTTTTAAATACACCATGTCACCTGATTTATAAGTGGTACCTCGAGATCCTACATCGTAGTACCGCTTTGAAGTTTCTTTCTTAGATAATATATTTTCAATTGCCTTTTCTCGGCTGAAACGCATTCTATATTGTAAAGCCCGTATGTATTCGTCATAGGTAGTATTAGTATTAGTTTCGTACAGGGAATTTGGAATTTGTGGTTTATAACCATATAAAAGTTCGTAAGGCGTAAATTCAGTGGTACAGTGAGGAGTAGTATTGTAGGATAAAATAGCAGTAAATAAATAGGAATGCCAGTCATTCTGGTTATCATTAACAAATGATTTTAAGTATTCTTTGAGAGTGGCATGAGAACGTTCTAGTGCGCCGTTTGTTTGAGGGTGATAGGGAGTAGTAAAAAGAGATTTAATTTTAAATATTTGCATTAATTGTTTAAATAATTCGGAGGTGAAGCAAGTGCCTAAATCAGTTAGAATAGTTTTAGGAAAACCAAACAGAGACATAAAGTGAACGAGGTTACGAGCAATTTCGTTACTCGTTGAAGTGACCATGGGGTAGGCAGAGGTGAACTTAGTGAGGTCATCTTGTAATGTTAGAATAAATTTAAATTGTTGGAAACCTGCTTCCGGTAATGGACCTACTACATCTAAAGCCAACCTTTCAAACGGTCGAGTAGAAGTGGAAGTTATTTCCATAGGAGCTTTGTTAGATCTTCTTAAAGGTTTATTTACTTGGCATAACTTACAATTTTTAACATAGTTTTCTATGTCGGAACGCATGCTTTTCCAATAATATGCGGCTTTAATACGATTATACATCCTTTTAGAGCCGGGGTGACCCGCTATGACTGAGTCATGATTTTCTTTCATTATTATAGGGACTTCAGTCGGTGTAGGATATATCATTTGATTTTTATAAATATGAATTTTAATATTTGTGTTATGAAATACGTTAGATATCATATTATAAATTTTAGTATATGGTATCTTAGAGAAGGGATCTGAAAAGTCTGATAAAGCAAGTTCATTAATATCTGAGTTATCCCTAATTATAGTATCTCTAAGCTTAATTAATAAATTATAAATATCTTTAAATTTAGTTTCATCATAATGATGAACTTTCGTAAATAATAAGTAGTAAGTTATGTTCTTATCGATAATACAGCGTAGTGTGAATGGTTCGCGCTCGGACTGGAACAATTCCGCTGAATTGTCAAATCGCGATAGGAGTTCTTCGCAGTTGGGCAAAGAGTAGTCAAAGTCGACAGAGATGGGACACGCGATTAACTTATTTTTACTAAGGTGAAGACTTATAGAATGTTCTTCGATAATTGTATTAGGATTTGGCAATGACTTTGTAAATTGAGCTTTAAAGTATTTTTCATAAGAAAGATTTAATAAAGAATTATGCTCTATGGCATTAACTGGGCAACGGGACAATGCGTCCGCATTTGAATTGAGGCAACCTTGTTTATAGGTAATTTCATAATCATATTCCTCCAGCTTGAGGCGCCAACGAATAAGCCTACTGCCGGGGTCTTTAACGTTGAAAAGCCACACTAAGGGCCTGTGATCCGTAACAATTTTAAATTTACGGCCAAAAATATAAGGACGGAATGTCTTAACAGCGAAGATAATAGCTAGAAGTTCTTTCTCTGTAGTTGAGTAATTGCCTTCTGGCTTATTTAAAGTACGGGAAGCATAAGCGATGGGCTTGTCTTTACCAACATCACCTTGCGAGAGAATTGCACCAATGGCGTAGTTAGAGGCATCCGTTGTTATAATAAAAGGTTTAGAAAAATCTGGGTACTGAAGTAACGGAGCGGAAATAAGTTTATTTTTAAGATATTGGAATGCATTTTCTTGGTCATGAGTCCAAATAAAAGAAGTATCTTTCTTTAGCAAAGAAGTAAGTGGTTTAGTAATTTTGGCAAAGTTATCGATGAAACGTCGGTAGTATCCGACAAGACCAAGAAAAGATTTTATTTGTTTACTATTTTGTGGAACTGGAAATTCAGAAACGGCCTTGACCTTTTCGGGATTCGGAGATACACCTTTATCGGTGATAATGTGTCCTAAATAAGCGACTTCACGTCTTAGAAACTCGCATTTGTCTGGTTGTAACTTAAGATTAAATTTACGGAATCTGTCAAACACAAGTTTTAGCTTATTAATATGGGATTCAAGGTCGTGGGAGTATATTATGCAGTCGTCCAGGTATACATAGCAGTGGAGGCCTTGAAGACCAGAAAGAACTGTATTCATAAGTCGTTGGAAGGTTACAGGTGCGTTTTTAAGTCCAAACGGCATCCTGGTGAACTCATAATGACCTGAGACGCTAGAATTTGTGCTTACGGTGAATCCAGTTTTTGGAGCGTCCTTGGGACTCATTTTTAATTGATGGAACCCGCTTACTAAGTCAAGTGTGCTAAAATACTTAGAATGACCAAGTTGGTCAAGGATATCAGTGATGAGAGGAAGAGGATAACTTTCGGAAACTGAGATATCGTTTAAATGGCGATAGTCTATAACTATCCTCCACTTCTTAACGCCTGAGGCGTCCATTTTCTTAGGCACCACCCATACTGGTGCGTTCCAGGGAGAGTTAGAGGGTTGAATTATACCCTGGTCCAACATTTTCTTAATTTGAGTGTCCACTTCCGTTTTGTGGCACTCTGGAAAACGATATGTTTTACCGTGAATGGGAGCAGCATCCCCAGTATTAATAGAATGCTCAATAGCATTAGTAAAAGATAATGGCTCTCCCTCTAAATAAAAAATATCAGTGTATTGAGAACAGCATTCTAAAATAGTTTTTTCCTCTTCGCGATTTAAGTGAGAGCAACGTATTTTTTCTAAGACTTGATTATGTCTGTTGCTCGAATAAGATTTCAATTGATGTATGTTTGCAACTGAATTTTGAGATACTGAGTCGGGATAATTGAAAGGTATAAGATTTAAATAATATTCGTTAACATGAACTTCTGATTCAGTAGTGTTGAGAACTGAGACATTTACTCTTTTGTTAGGCTTAATGGTTACAATGCAATTAGAGACATGGACACCTTCAGAAATAGAATGATCTAAAACAAGTGCTTCTCTTATATCCATGTATCTATCGAACCATTCTTGAGTTACGGGACACTCTATAATGGTTTCTGAACGCGGAGGTAAAACATAGGAAGACTTACTAAAGCAAAATGGAATAATTATAAGTTTATTCATAACTAATGTATTATTAGAATATTGTATATCTATATTAAAATGTTGTATAAAATCAGTGCCTAAAATACCGTCATAATTAAGATTAATTGAGTCACTAATAGAATGAAAATCAAATTTAAAGTCAGTGTTTTCGTATTCAAAATAAAGTAAAATAGTACCTAACGATTCGCAATAAGAGTCATTATCGTTTAGACCTTGAAGTTTAACTTTAGTAGATGTAGAAAAGATTGGTTTGTTTAAACGTGAATGTTTCACTATTGAAACTGTAGAACCTGTATCAATAAGAAAGCAGAGAGGTTCATTATTATAATTCGTTTTTAAGTAAACATGTGGTAAAGAAATTTTGTTATTTAATTTACTTATTTTATAAAGAGAATCAACATTAGAATTATTAATTAATTTATGATCGACCATCTGCGAACTTTGTTCGTTCTGTGGCTTAGTTGATTCTTTGACCGTAGACACAACAACTTCGAGAGCATTGTTATCTTTTTCCGAGAATTGCTCCCGCGCGCAAAAAGTGGGTTTACACTTGTTTGTTTTATGAACTCGTATAGAGCTGTTAGCTTTATGACGAGTATTAGACAGAGACTTACTAGTGTTGTGTTTAACCTGTGCAGGTAAAAAATCAGAGACACAGGGTGAAGATTGAGACATATTATTGTTCAAAACTCGTGCTGTAGAGAAATCAGGGACACGAGGGGTAGACAGAGGTTCAACCTTGGGTAAAACTTGCGCGTTTAAAAATTCAGGGACGCAAGGTGAAGGTTGAGACACACTGTTATTAATAACTCGTGCATTAGAAAAAACAGGGACACGAGGGGTAGACAGAGGCAACATGCTTTTCGTGTCATTTAAAAGAGGCTTTGGCTTCGGCAGACACGTGACCGAAACCGTTTCTAGTTTAAATCTTGAGGGTTTATAGTTACATCCTCCAAAACATTTACATTGCGATTAACGTTAAAACTTTGCGTTGGCTTCTGTTTATTTTTATATTGAAGCTTACGACATTCTTCAATAAGATGCCCACGATTCTTACAATAGGAGCATGTTTTAAAATTATTACTATTTGAATTATTATTAATGTTTGAATTATTAGGTGTAGTGGCAGGCCTACTGTAATTATTGTTAAAATGTTGGGGTTTGACCTTTCTTTTAAAACAGTCATTGCTGTTGTGACCTTTTTTATGGCAAATATTACAAGAAGGTCTTAAAGAATTAGCCGACAACTTCATCAAATTATATAATTTTTCCTCTTCTGTGGCATGTGTTATTGCCTCAGATAGAGTTTTCGGGTTGCGGCACCTAACAATATGCTGAAAATTATAGTTAATACCTAATAAAAATGTATTGAGGGCAAGATCCTCCATAGCTGCCAACCTACCAGGTAATTGAATTTTATCCTCACATGAGAATTGAATGTCTGATTGTAGACGAGTGAGGCAACTTTCAAGGCGCAGCGAGTATTGCATTATATCCTCATTTGGTTGCTGCTTGCAACCTTGTAATTCGACGAGTAAATGCGTCGAATGTTTCTTTTCACCAAAAGTGGCCCTGAGGAATTGTTTAATTTCGGCCCAATTTTCAAAAGTTTTAAGGCAACAAGCCAACTGCGCTTTGCCTTCTAATTGAGACACTATAAACTTAACCATAAAGTTTTGTTGTTCTGGAGTTGCTAGAGATATTGCATTTTCGCAATTCGTGAGGAATGCCGGTAAAGACTCCCGATCTCCTTGGTAAGGCTTAATAAATTTAGTGAGGACACTTAACGTAATTTTTTCCGACATTTTGCTCTTAATTTTTGTATCTACAGTGCAAGGTGAGCCCCAAGTTTCTACCGAAACTATTTTTGACGACTCTGGTTTGGGAGAAAGCATTTAAAATTGAATTATAAGTTTAAAAGATATGCAACTTCAGGCCAACAAAAATTGTAAAACAATTGTAAAAATATAAAATAAAATGTAAAAGTATAACTGTATATAGAAAAATAAAATAATCTCTTCGTGGAACAATGCGCTGGAATGTATAATGTTACTTGAGACTTACAGGAACACGATGCTAGCGAAGTGCAGGTGCATGGTAAATCTGCTGACGCAGGGCGACACTACACGAACTAACAACGATAATTGCAACACTATAACACTTTTAATTTTTAGACTATTACACCTTTAGGTAATAAGGTATGCGCAGAAACACTAATTCTTGAATAAAAGTTGTGAAGAGATGAGCAGATCTGGAACACTCGGCGATTGTGGTGCGGGCTCGTGCACAACGAGACTAACCGTCGACCACGATGACTCGGTGATGAACTCGGTGATGATGATTTGGTGATGATGATCGCGGGCTCACGAGTAATCGTGAGGCTTACCGTCGGACCCGGTGTATTGGAGCTGATGCAGGCCTGTCCGGCGGGAAGGTCTTACTGTCGATCAGAGACAGGTTTGGGGGGTCTTCTTTGATGCTGGCTACAATCCAAAGACGTCTGCAGCATCCCACTTCTGACACCAATTGTTTGACGGCCGCCCCTGTTTGTCTTTTTAAAAAAAAACTCACAAATACGCCTAAACTATTTATTACCAAAAAATACACTTTTACAAACTACACTTCAAATTAAGAAGAACAATTAATTATGAATAACACCGATCTCTATTATTTAAATATGCTCAATATGAAAAGATGAGCGCTACGCGCGAGGTCCAGAATCTAACTGATGAAAAGAAATAATTAATTAATAATGTAAACTACAATGAGCTAAAACTGCAGTGATGCACTTTCAACATGGGAAAAGTACTGTATGCTAATGTCAGCTTTAATACCATAGAAATAAAGGTTATAACAGTACACCCACCGGAAGAAATGGGGTAGTGCTATTCTAAGCCGACACTACACAGCAGATTGTAATATACATCATCAGTTGATAGACTTCCAATGCTAGAGGTCTACGCTTCAAACCGACAACAGTAATTTCTTCCGTACCTCTTCTAACTGCGTGTAAAATATATTTCCATCGCACTCGCCGCTTTGAAGGGAAACTAAGTTTGTTGAAATATGATTGGAACACAAATTATTATGGAGCTTTCTAGTCGATGAAACCGACAAGAACTACAGATGTATTGTTGGATTCGTCAAACATAGAAAGAAAGAAAAATAAATTATTTGGCAAAAAATAATGACAATAATTTAGTAAAAAGAAAAAAAACGGTCCATATTGGCTCACATAAAATTCTAAATCAGATTTGTCGTCTTACTAACGATTTCTGTTCATAATAATCACTTTTCATAATTTTATTTTACGTACTTTATTTATTCATACATTGTAAATACTACCAACGGAATTCATAACAGTTAGTGATCATAATTTTTGTATTTATATTGTTACATCCAAGAATCTTTTTAAAACAATATTAAGGTGCTCGCTCCGCTGCGCTTCGCTTGCTCGTTTTATACATAATCTAACCTAACCTTACCTAGCTAAATGAGACCTAATTTTTCTTTCCCTGCACCCCCTTTACATGCAACCAAGCAAGCAAGCATGCAAACAAGCAAGCAAATATAGACAAGAACACATGGGTCAATCAACTTTTAAACCAACATTTTTATGTCCCCCCAGAAAAAAAATTAATCCTGAGGTAACTATTTTGAATTTATACAAAATGCGTATACCGTAGTACTAACAGAACACAAATCTATGATGTCACATTTAAAGTTTTAATGAATACACTGAAATTTTATTCAAAAGTGTGGTAACTCAGTACACGATTTGGATATAATGCAAACACCTAGTAATAATACGTGTGTCCCCGTGATCGCTTCGGCGCAGTTCGATGAAAGTTAATATTAATTTTACTTCTAAAACAGGTTAATGAATGATCTGATGTTAGTTATTTATTTTTCAAAGTGTAAGTAAAAACATTCAAATCAAAATATGATTTCTCTAATTCTCACAAAAAAATTAAAACTGTCTGTCCATTGGTAATATTTGTTTTCGATGTATACTGAGTTACTGACCGTTACGAGATCAAAATGTGTGGCGTGAAGTTAGCGCGGGTTACTAGCCGAAGTATGTTCCTATCTCATTCTCTCCTGACCAATCTCGGCCCTGTGCTCCGCCTGTGTGTTACGTCAGTCACCAACGAGCAGCGCGGGAGTGCGCGTACCTTTATTCGCCGTCCGCGGAGTGACCGACTTTTTACCAGTAAGTACACTCTTTCCTTACTTCTCTTATTAATTGGGTGATAGGTAATGGGTCAGCCACTTGAATTTTAAAGAGCAGTATTGTGGTAATTATTTTTAAAGTGTTTTATTTAGGGATACCTCTTCTTTTGTATCCTGAGTTACGTGTATACTGAGTTACTTTGGTGGTAACTCCAAAGACAGTACGGTAACGCCAGAGACATGTCCACGTTAAAATTCTTTATGTAAGTAAGTAGGCACTTTAATTAATGCCCTGAGCTGTATTTTGACTACATAATAGTCAATAGTGTTGTCACTAGTGTTCATTTGTACATTTTGAAATTGCAAAATGTAATTTTCTCCATGTTATTGCAAAACTGAAAAGAAATACCTATTCTATTGTTCCAGACTTTTCAATGCGAAAATGCCGCTTACTGCTGCTGAAAAACAAAAACGCTACTGGTAGAAATTGAAGCAAAATCTTACTAAATACGAAGAAAGTAAAGCAAAACACAGGGAACACTATCACAAAGTTAAACGTCTAGTCAAAGATTTAACCCCAAAGGAAAAAATAATGCTAATGTGATATGGAAACTTAGACAAAGAGAATACCGGAAAAAGAAAAAGTCCCTGCATTCAATTTGCACTCCTCCTAGTTCCCCTGCTTCAATGATGAGTGAGAGTGATCGTGACGTGCTACCTGCCAGTCCCCCAGCTGCATCTCCTAAGACCCGCGGACACCGTAAAGTGAAGAAGGAAAGAAACAAAGTTTACCGAGAAAACCAGAAACTAAAGACTGAAATATCAAAATTAACACGGAAAGTTGAAAAGTACAAAAAAAAGAATAACAAGAAGTAAACGAAGCAATGCAAAAAAAATCACAGGATAAAACTAAAGCTAGGTGCAGGTACAAGATATTAACAAATGCAATCAAAGAACGCTATGCTAAGATTAAATCAAAAAAGATAAACGGCTCATAAAAAGTGTCTTTGACAGTTCCCAAGTTGCAGCATCCAGACAGAAGATACAACTGTTTCGTGAAGCTCTGGGTATCAAACGAGAGTATAGGCATTCAGGTATAGATAACGCTCAAGGTACTACCATACTGCAGAAAAAAATTCAGGAGTTTTTTGTAAGAGACGATGTTTCAAGGGCATCAGTAGGAAAAAAGGAAACCATAACTAGAGGTGGCGAAAAAGTACAGAAGAGGTATTTACTTGACACTTTACGGAAATTGCACAGACAGTTCATCGAAGAACACTCAGAATTACACTGTTCTTACTACTATTTCACTAATAACCGCCCGTTCTATGTTGTGCCTCTATCAATAGAAGCAAGAGAAACTTGCATTTGCAAAATGATGCAAATTTCATGTATACATTTAAAGAATTGAACAAGCTTGGCTTTTTCAAGACGAATGATGTGGGTGCAATTATTCAAGCAACTGTCTGTAGTGACCAATCCAAAGACTGTATGTATTCAGAGTGTACACAATGCAAAAACAAAAAAGTGCAATTTGATGAGGTGTCAGTAACAGAAGTAAAGTACGTGCAGTGGGTTAGAAGGGAAGTAATTGAAGACGGAAAAAAGAGGAAGAAAAGTTTTAAAGAGGAAAAATTTGAGACAGGTAAATCATTTTTGCAAGAATTTGAAAAGGATATTACGAAATTCAAAAAACACATCTTTAATATTAAAAGCCAATTCAAAGGTTTCAGAAATTGCTTAAAATCATACCTGATTCCATCCCACGTTTGGTTGGCACGCTTCAAGTCCATCAAATTTTTACAAATGAACGTAACATTTTAAAATATAGATCACTATCCTGCTTTTGTGAATGTACGAAAAAAGGATTCTGCAACTGCTTCAACCCAAAAACCTATCATGTTTATGACACTATAAGTCTTCCTGAACCCATTACAGTACCAGACCCTTGTTCGCTTGGTGACCCCGACCCGGAATCTTCAGATAGCGACATTCCTCTTTTGGTCCTTAAAGAAATGCAAAATGTGCCTTCACGTGCTAGCATATACCGCAAGGTATATGGCTCCTCTGATGATGATGAGGATTGCCAGAGACTGGGCGAAGAAAATATGCCTCCATCCAGAGATTTTACTAGCGAGATATCTGAACCGCAACCATCGACTAGTGGTGTTTCTCGGAATTCTGTGGCTTGTGGAGATTTCTTGCATGTTCGCGTTCACGGAGGTGACAAAATTAAGAAGATGTATTATTATATATGATTTGGATGAACTTTGGATAATGTTTGCAAAGATTGTGGGTAAAGATGCGCAAACATTTAGATTAGAAAAGGCCGATGTATATTCAGTACCCTATGAAGACATTATCAAAATTCTAGCAGCTCCTGTTGAAGAAAGGAGGGGAAACAGAATGCTGTACAAGTTTGAATCTCAAGTCGATGTTTTTGAAAAATAAATATGATTTATTTCTTAACTATACTTAACGAGAAACCTGAAATGGATCTCACTATCTTAATTTTGATCTCAATGTGTGACATGTTTGTTGTTCAATGTTTAAGTCTGTTGATTGTTTATAGGTTACCTACTATTCTTGTTGTATTGTGGTAAGTGTTGTATTTGGAGTTACCAAAATGTCTTTGGAGTTACTTTTTGTCCCCAGTTTTTATCTTTGGTTTTCCTTAATATATCAACAAAATAATATATATTGTTATAACTTTTACTGTGAAAAGAATGAGCACTTTTAAATTTTGTGGAAACCACTGCTCACCGCCACTTTAAATAGACATTTTCATAGTTTTTGCAAAAAAATGTTATTCATTTTGACCTGCGGTAACTCAAGTGACATCTCCCTTTCTTTTTAAAATTATTACTAAAAGAAACTTAAAAGACTGATTACAAAAGTTAATTGTTTAATTAGTCATAAGTAGTTTATTTAATAAATAATATTTAAAAACTTTTCTATCATGTTTTATTATGAAGAAGACAGTTGGTAACGCAAGAGACTCAAATTGTGACCTAAGGTAAAATTTTATCAAATTAATCGATAGTCCATAATCCTAGGTCGCGCCCCTTTTGCAATTCAATAGTTTAATAGTTTTTATACAAAAATCTTTAACAGTTTAGGGAAAAAAATAATATTTTTTATTTCATGAAAAATGTTAACCCACCCATGAAATTGTCTGCTTAAAAGTTGATTGACCCACATATAATTAATAATATTGTTTTAAATATTAGACTAAAAAACATTTATATAGTTATTTATAGAAATTATAGTGTCGGGCATTAGTATACAAATATATTAAAACAAATATTATTAAATATAAAGTATATAATAAGTGATATTGTGAATTTCGATGGTTATATTTTTCAATATTTATGACTTGAATTTTTTATGCAGACTGGTCATTATGATTTTAAATGGTATGTGAAATATTTTCGGTCCTCCGATGATAGGATTTAAAAAGTTATGTTATAAAAAGCGTACCCAAAAAAAACATTTACATAACAGACATACATACATGCATATACTCACGGCTATAAATCCCTAGAAGGGGTAGCCAGAGCTAAGGAATTAGAAATCCCTCAGCCACTTTTGGAAGTTGCGTGGGGAAAAGGTGGTAAAAATAAAGGTTGTTGGTGATGGGTCTCCAACCGCATCGCCCAAAAATCCCTTAAAATGCCCCAATACCGTTAGTCGCCTCTTACGTACACCCACTGGAAGACTTGGGGTAGTGCTATTCTAAGCCGACACTACACAGCATTTACATATCATATTGCCAAATTGGGTCTGGCTTAGCATATGTGCCTCAGCCGCGTGTCTCGCAGGACACGTCAGCTGCTGCACGCTGGTTTTCAGCCAGCACCAGTTAGTCAGACAACTTTGAAACTCAATGCTCTAGGTAGCGATATAGCATAGAAAGAAAAAAATCAAAAATATACTATATTATAATATAAGGTACAACTATAGAAACGATTGAAGTGATAAGAATTATTGTTTAAGGTATAAAGGTTTCTTCCATTACACTTTGTCGTTTCTGAATTCAGACGTCCTTCGAAGTTACTGCCGCAGACGCTTGTTATTCCACTACACAAATTTGTCTACTTTTCAGAAGCCTAGCGTTCTGAACGTTATTCCACTAGTCTGAATTCAGATTCTGTGGCTCTCAGACGTCTTCATTCAGACAAATGGAATAAGCTCTTAATTTAAAAGTGTTAACAGAGCTGAGACCACGTAATGGTGGTGGCAAATCGTTCCAAGACTTTGAAGCTGCGAAACGAAAGCTTTCCCGAAACTTTGGTATCACAAGCAGATATGATATATCACATATTTATTTAATTGAACAACATAAAACAGAATACAATCAATATTACACAAACATAATAATATGAACATAGAAAATAGGGCTAGATCATATTCCTAGGTATACGTCCCTAGCATACACACAATATAATTATGATTATTTTGGAAAATTTTACACAATAAATATTATCCTTAAGTGAAAAACAGAAAAATGCATACATACATACATACATATTCTCACGCCGTTAGTTCCCAGTGGGGTAGGCAGAGACTATCGATCGCCACTTTGTACGATCCTGGCACACCTCTCTGGCTTCGTTTACATCCATCAATCTTTTCATACATGCTCTTTTATTCTTCATACTGCGGACACTTGCCTTTTTGAGCACATTTTCTATTTGATCCAAATGTGTCCTCCGAGGTCGTCCTCTACTAACATTACCTTCCACATTGGCTCTATATATCTCTTTCACCAATTTACTGTCATCCATCCTCTCTATGTGCCCAAACCATCTCAACATTCCTTTTTCTATCTTTCTTACAATATCATCTTTTACAACACAAAAATATAAAAATGATTATAATAAATTTACTAGTTAGTATAGAATTAAACATTGCTGGGTATATCATTCTGAGACTTAATTCTGTTGTAAAGCATGAAACCAACCCTGAAAATTGAAAACCGCGAATTAAAAATGTCAAAGTAAGACACCACTTTGTCACTTTCTAATACACTACCATCTCTTAGCATATTATGTACGTCATGGTCAATGTCATTGTATAATCGACACATTCTTATAAACATAACATAACATTAAAGTTCACGCCGAATATCCCCGAAGGGGTTGGCAGAGGTACTAATACTTCTGAACATCACGTGACTTTGTCACCTGGTGTTCAGAGTACCCACGTTTTGCATGTACAGTGTACTCACGTGATAGGGGGCAGGCCTATCGCCGTTTTGTACGAATACACTGTCACATGACTAAGTACAACTCAGCCATGTGGGTTTCCTCACGATAAATTAACCACACATATGACTTTGCGACATGATAGTCCAGTGGGTAGAACACCCGCCCGAAAAACAGAAGGGCGTGAGTTCCAATCCTGGGACGGGCCTACACCAATTTGTCTTTTCTAAAGTCATATGTGTGGTTAATTTATCATGGTTGCTAACGGTGAGGGAAAACATCGTGAGGAAACCCACATGGCTGAGTTGTACTTAGTCATGTGACAGTGTATTCGTACAAAAACGGCGATAGGCCTGCCCCCTATCACGTGAGTACACTGTCTAAGCAAAACGTGGGTACCTTCTCTGGAAACTAGATGGCGCTTGCCATGAGAGTTCAGGAGTATTGGTACCTCTGCCAACCCCTTCGGGGATAAACGGCGTGAACGTTTATGTATTATTATGTATTATGTACATATGTCTTTAGAAAAGACAAATTGGTGTAGACCCGACCCAGGATTTGAACACTAGTCGTCTGCACGATAACCGAGTGTTCTACCCACTGGGCTATCACGGTTGTTTGTATGTATGTGCGTCTAAAAACCAGATAGAATGAAATATCTGAGTCAAACAGATCTGAAACCATCTTTTTTTTGCAGAACATTAAACAACAACAACCTGACGTATCTACAGTTGGAACCAGCTAGTGTTGCCAGGCTGAAGACACTCCGTTTGTCTGACAACCCCATAGTGTGCGACTGTCGGGTTGCCAGGCTCGCCACGGCTATAAGGTCTGCTGGTATCATTGGGTTGGCTGCCAGGTAATATAAATATTATATACGACTGTTTTCCTATGATTTATAAATATCGGATCGAAAGACTAATATAAATTATATAAAAAATAAAAATATGATCAGAATTTTATGAATTTGTAAATGTTAACATAACATAACATAAACGTTCACGCCGAATATCCCCGGAGGGGTTGGCAGAGGTACTAATACTTCTGAACATCACGTGACTTCGTCACCTGGTGTTCAGAGTACCCACGTTTTGCATGGACAGTGTACTCACGTGATAGGGCGCACGCCTATCGCCGTTTTTGTACGAATACACTGTCAAATGACTAAGTACAACTCAGCCATGTGGGTTTCCTCACGATGTTTTCCCTCACCGTCAACAACCGTGATAAATGAACTAATTAAATATATGTTAAATTAATTAATTAAACATATGTAAACTTTTAAAAATAGATATGAAATTAGTTTTAAAACTAATTAGTCACTTATATTAACACACGAGCATTAGTGCAAGAAATTTATTGTCTAAAATTCTATAGCTGATGATTTGTAATTGGCATTGTGTTTTGTTACTTAGATTTATATTGTTTGTATTTGTCTGTAAATCTTGAGATACTCTTATCATAAACTAATAATACGTTTTATCTGAATGAAAAAGTTTTGTAAAACATATTCAGGGCAAGCACGAGCCGTGTTTAAACTAGTTATCGCGTGGGATAAAGCAGCCATCTCTTACGCACTTACTTAGTATCGTATACTGCCATCTCATTCTAACCGTTATCGTGTCGATAAAAAAGCGCTCGTGCTTGTCCTTAAGCGAAAAGTGTATTAAAAACACAATTTCTCGCAGATGCCAGGCCCCAGCTGCTCTTAGAGGAGCTTTGCTGACAGATCTGGAAGCTCATGAGCTTATATGCAATGGTGAGTATAAGAAAATATTATAATACCAAAATAAGTTACAAATATAGGCAAAACAAGTAAAAAAACAAACAAAATTATGTATTCAAGAGGATGTAAACCTGAAAAGAAAAAAATACAAGACTCATATTTTCTTTATGTGCTGTGTAGTGTCGGCTTAGAATAGCACTACCCCATTTCTACCGGTGGGTGTTCGTATGAGGCGACTGACGGTATTGAAGGCTTTAAAGGGATTTTGGGCGATGCGGTTGGCAACCCATCACCGACAACCCTTACCATCTTTTCCCCCACGAAATTTCGAAAAGTGGCTGAGGAATTTCTAATTCATTAGTTCTGGCTACCCCTTTCTAGGGATTTATAGCCGTGAGTATATATATGTATGTATGTATGTAATTTCCTTGAAGTCACATTTTTTACTAAGCCGTGACAATAGCTTTTTATGTTAGTACTAATGTGTTTTAATAGCAGTACCCCAGTTCTGCTCTCTGGTTGGGTGTCCTTCGAAGAGTTTAATAAAATAGAGCTAGATTAAAGGGTCATGAGTCTTTTGACATTTGTCCTAAGGAAACCCTCGTGGCTTATTAGTACTTAGTCATGTAATAAAGTAAGTTGCTGTGTAGTGTCGGCTTAGAATAGCACTACCCCTTTTCTTCCGGTGGGTGTACTTAAGAGGCGACTAACGGTATTGGGGCTTTTTGGGCGATGCGGTTGGAGACCCATCACCAACAACCTTTATTTTACCATCTTTTCCCCACGCAACTTCCAAGTGGCTGAGGAATTTCTAATTCGTTAGCTCTGGCTACCCCTTCTAGGGATTTATAGCCGTAAGCATATGTATGTATGTATGTAGACATGTAATAAAACGGCTATCTCCTCAAGTGAGTGCACTATCTTAGCAAAATGTGGGTACTCTAAACAACAGGTGACATTGTGTCTGTGTCTCTACCAATTTATTTATTTCATTCACTATTATCTTGGTTTTATACCCCAAGCTTTTTGGGACCCCTCGGACTATAAGAAATTGATTAGAGTAAAATCATATAACATATACTCACGGCTATAAATCCCTTAACGGGGTAGCCAGAGCTTTAGAATGATAAATATTATATATTATATGTTAGCTCCAAACTAAGTGTAAGTTGTAGTATGGGAAACTTACTCAACGATATATTTAATATTATAAAATACACATATAAATAACATCCAAGACAAAATAAAAATATGCTCGAATCGGGATCGAACCCGCAACCTCCGGACTGAGAAGCTAATCACCGATCCACTCGGCTACGGTTGCCGTCAAATATCTCAGTATACATCAGATTAAAAACTAAACGAAATGTTACTAATAAATAAAGAATAAATAAAGGAAAGAAAAATTTCGACACCTGAAAAGATGGACAAATGGCCTTCCGAATTAGTTAAAATTCGGAGGTAGGAAACGCAAACACTACTTAAACGTGTAAACGAAATAAAGGATAGAAGAATTTCGCACTGGCAGCCAATTGACACGGTGGCTCAGTTGGCAGAGCGTCGGGGCGTATACCCGAGGTCGCGGGTTCGATTCCCGCCCGTGTCGAAATTTTTCTTTCCTTTATTTATTCTTTATTTATTAGTAATAATCCCCACATGAGGTTTTCATGAACAAAAAGATTTAAATTAAACGAAATGTTACCAGGTCCGACAACAGCGACCCCTGGCGAATGCTCAGCGGAACCCAGGTGTCCGGTACCATGCCGCTGTACCCCGGAGGGCACGGTGGATTGCAGAGAGAAACTGCTGTCTCAACTACCCCAGCATATTCCACATAAGGCTACTGAAATGTAAGTTAAATTTATACTTACGGGTGTATAAAACGACGTGAAAGCTCAATGGGTAGAACACCGGTTATCGTTTAAACGACTAGTGTTCAAATCCCGGATCGGGCCTACACCAATTTGTCTTTTCTAATGACATATGTGTGGTTAATTTATCATGGTGGTTAACGGTGAGGGAAAACATCGTGAGGAAACCCACATGGCTGAGTTGTACTTAGTTATGTGACAGTGTATTCGTACAAAACGGCGATAGGCCTGCCCCCTATCACGTGAGTACACTGTCCATGTAAAACGTGGGTTCTCTGAACACCAGGTGAAAGTCACGTGATATTCAGAAGTATTAGTACCTCTGTTAAATCCTTCGGGGATATTCGGGGCGAATGTTTATGTTATGTTATTACGGGTATGAATCCTAAATAGAGATATTTAGAGCTATGGAATGAGTAATTCCTTAGCCACTTTTGGAAGGTAAGTGGGAAATATATACATAGATATACTCACGGCTATAAATCCCTAGATAGGGTAGCCAGAGCTAAAGAATTAGAAATTCCTCAACCACTTTTGGAAAGTTAGTGGGGAAAAGATGCTAAAATAAAGGTTTTTGGTGATGGGTCTCCAACCTCATCGCCCAAAAATCCCTTAAGAGCCCCAATACCGTTAGTCGCCTCTTACGTACACCCACCGGAAGAATTGGGGTAGTGTCATTCTAAGCCGACACCACGCAGCAGGGGAAATGGAATATATAGTAAAATTAAAATCAGTCTAGCAACTGAAAACCCCTAAGTCTCCTCATACACCTCTCGCGAAGAAATAGGGTGGTTCTTATCATACTTGAGAAACTGCTCTCTCAACTGCCTCAGCATATTCCACGTAAGGCTACTGAAATGTAAGTAAAACTTACGGGTATGAACTCTAAATAGGGGTAGCTAAAGGCGTTGAAAAAACAATTCCGCAAGAACTTTTGGAAGATAATTTAGGAAAAGATAGTAAAAGTACAGGATTGCTGGAGACGGGTCACCAGCCACTGTGTATCATCACAGCACACCGCAGTCATTTCTAATTATTCTTCAAATGACAATCCATTACTTCCTCAAATTCCAAAAATGACTGCATTATTTTCTAAATTTTCTAAGAGTGCCTTCCGTTGTCGCCTCTTCTCACATTACTATCGACAAGGCTCTATACAGGTCTAATAGGAGCAAATGGCCAAAAAGGGGTTGTTACTCCGCTACCCTTTACCGTACAATGGTACAAGTGCAATGGTACTAACTTACTTAGGCAAACTTAATTAGGCGAATAATGAATGTAAGGGAAGCAAGAGGGGTTTGTCAAGATCGTACTAACTGGCGACCGATAGTCTCTGCCTACCCCAATGGGAATAATGGGCGTGAGTATAGGTAAGTAAGTAAGTAAGTTAATTAGGCGACTTTATTTCTTTGATCTCAGTTAATTTTGTGACGAAAGCTAATCTGACTTGTATTGAAAAGAGAAAAAACCAATTGCTCTAATCAAATTGCTCCTAAAGTAAACGTTGATGAGAATTACCTCCCTAACAATACCCTTTGGCTTGTTACTCCTTTTTAGGGTTTTGGACCAAAAGGTAAAATTGGACCCTACAAGCCTCCGCTGTCTGCCTGGTTACGTACAAACGCGTTCTTTTGCTCAATATTAAAAATTGTAACAATCAGACGACGCTTCGAATTTTGCACAGAATATTTACTTCTAAATTACAAACGTACACAAGGAATTATAAATTCCTTAGCCACTTTTGGAAGTTGAGTGGGGGAACAAGATGGTAAAAATAAAGGTTTTTGGTGATGGGTCTCCAACCGCATCGCCCAAAAAATCTAATAAAAAGCCCCAATACCCTTAGTCGCCTCTTACGCCACCCGTGGGTAGAAAGGGGTAGCGACATTCTAAGCCGGCACTACACGGCAATTATATAATTGAATGGCAATAAAGTAAATATTAATGGGGGGCTCCCATACAACAAAAGTGATTTTTCATAAAGATGATAGTACGGAACCCTTCGTGCGCGAGCCGACTCGCACTTGGCCGGTTTTTTATTACACCCGGCATATCTTCCACCAGTCTTCTGTCATCCATCTACTTTATAAACCTCTTAACATTAATTTTTCTGTCTTTTTTTTCCCAGACGTTTGGAACAAAACGAGATCACAGAAGTGGGTCCAAGCGCATTCGCTACAGTGAAACGAGTCGCCCGTATCGATTTGTCAAACAACAAAATTAACAAACTGGCTCCCGACTCCTTCTCTGGACTCAACCATCTTACTTCTTTGTAAGTATATTTCATTACATATACACAGTACCATAACTGAAGTGTAGATACAGTACTGATCTATAGAAAAACATATAAAGTATAAAAATATATAAAGAAAAAGTATTTTATTTTGGCAGCTTGCAAGAGAGGAAACAAGTGTCTTTTTGACATACTGCAGTGTGACTGTTGTTTTTTTTTATTTATTACAAATAAACGACGAGTTCATATATGTGTTGATAATATTTTCACTATGTTATTAGCAACAAGGGAAAGATTACTTGACAAACATAATCTATATAATCGGGTATATCGAAGTAATATTGAATACGTTAAGCTCCGTATCATTAAATCATAACAGTGGTAAATAGCAATTTTAAGAGTTGATTTTGTAACCATTACTGTGTATAATTACTAGGTAATGTTTACAAATGAAGAGAGCGGGAAGTAGCAACTTTTAGTGAAAAGTGTGAAAATCCGTTAACGGACATGTACTGTGTTGTGTGTCATAAGACGGTTGACGATTTTGAATCGGTGAAGTGTACATCGTGTAGAGGATGCTACCATCATAGCTGCCTTAACATCACGTCTGCCCAATATCGGGAACACCAAGAGGAGATAAAGAGGTACCGCTGTCAGGATTGTGTCAATGTTACCCGAAGGATTGTGGTGACTGACGATACCCCAGTGAGAGGTGTTGGTTCAAGGGCCGGAAAAGAAGAGGATAGTATGGCAAACCTGGATATGACATCAAACACGAACAATATGTCATGTGAGTACGTTGCAGCTACATCTCCGGAGACTCATACATCCTTTGGGGGTCAACATACTCTGAACGTCGTAGAGTCGAGTGAGTTGAATAAATCACTGAGCAGTATTATGGAAAGCGTTAACTCAACTATTATAGCACGTATGGAGTCACTGGAGGCCAAGCTAACTAAAACTATCGAGGATAAGCTAGATATGTCAATAGAAAACTTTCGTATTAGTAGTCAATTAGAAAACGCAAAAAAGGAATGTCATAAGTTGCAAAATGAGGTGTACCATCTCAAAACAGAGTTAGCTAAATATACAGGAAACACTGAGTTCTCTAAATCACAACACCATCTCGAATCACACGTCATAGCATCCAAGGTAAACAAACGGCAGCCATTACCACCAAGCGGAACAGTCGTGGAATCACTGACAGACGCGGCGGCCGCGCCTGCGCAGATGCAATCACAGAGCGCAAGACAGGGACGGGAAGATAGCGCGAACGCAGTCAGTAACTATGCAGCTGTGGCCAGGAAATTAAAAAATGGAGTGGGTAAAATCGTTACACATCAACAGGAAAGTGAAGGCTGGACTGAAGTCAAAAAGAAGAAAACTATTAATAAGTTCGAGAGAACAAATATAATAAAGGGGGGGAGGTTCTTCTATCAATGGAATTGAAGGAGTGGAACAAAAAAAATATTTACATGTTTGGGGGTTGAAAAAGTCCACCACCGATGAAAACATGAAATTACACCTAGAGAATTTAATAGGGACACAAAAAGATATCAAAGTTGATAAAATAAAACATAAAACGGAACGTGATTATGTATCCTATTTGATCGGAGTCCCTGAATCGCAGTACGATAATGTTTGTGACTCAGATAAATGGCCCAAGGATGTTAAACTAGCCGAATGGATTTGGTTTCGAAAGCAGTAGGAAAAGGAACAAACCCATAAAACATTATAGTTTATTTTATCAGAATGTGAGAGGCCTCAGAACGAAACTAAAAGAGTTTAAAACTAATGTTTTGAGTTCACGAGCTGACCTATTCGCAATAACTGAAACAGGCTGTACTGAGTCCATTTTCGATTCTGAATTTCTCCCTATTGGTTATAGCGTATTAAGGTGTGATCGAAACGATAATCGCAAAATGGGTGGTGCGATGTTAGTGGCCACACCCGATTACGAGATCCGCCGAGTGGAGGTGCCGGGCGACACGAACATTGACGATTACTCATTTGAAGTTATTATTGCGAGGGTATTTAGAAAAAATAAGTTTATGATTGTGATATGTGTTGTTTACATTCCACCAAGAAGTAGTGATTATCATTATTTTAAATTGTTTGAAATCTTAGAAAAAATGTCTGTACAGTATAAAGATAAATTGTTGGTAATAGGCGATTTTAATCTTTATTCTTGTTCTTCAGAAGTAGTCAATTATTTTGAATATATATTAGCGTATTGTGGATTCAGCCAGCTAAATACAATATTAAATAAAAATGAACGATGTTTGGACCTGGTTCTATGTAGCGAGGATGGCATTTGTCGGGACATATCGATATCTAACGAGCCGCTTGTAAGTATAGATACTCATCACCCACCGTTAGACGTGACATTGCGTCAGTTCAGCGGTAGCGGTGAGGAAGGGGTAGCCAGTGGTACGCGATCTCGATCTTACTCAACACCAACGTCGTCGTTACAGCGAGAGATTTTTAGAGAGGAAGCGAGAACAAAAACTGCTTGTAGGCAGGGATGGGCATTTAAGAAAGCAGATTTTTCTGCATTATATGCAAAAATACTAATGACGGACTGGACTGACCTATATTATATAAATAACTCAGTGGAAGCTCTCAATTGTTTTTATACTATAATAAATAAGATTTTGGATGACTGTGTTCCACAAAAAAAGCGTTATACAGGTTGCCCCAGGTATTTGTATCCTGAGTGGTATACTCCTGAAATAAGACGCGACATAGCTCTTAAAGCCAAATTACATAAAATGTATAAAATAAGTAGGTCACAATGTGATTACGAAATGTTCTCCGCGTTGAGGTCTGAGTTAAAAGTAAAATTACGTATTGCAGAGGAAAATTATGAAAATAAGGTTCAATATTTACTATCCAGGGAGCCTAAACTATTTTGGAAAATGGTAAAATCCAAACGGCAAAGTCTAATCCAACCGACTATTTGTAAAAATGGAACTGTGCTTTCAAAAGAGGACAGCTGTCAGGAATTTTCAGAATATTTCAGTTCCGTGTATGCAACGAGCCCGTCGCGTCTTAGCGTCGCGGACGCAATGGCGGCGGACGTGGCGGCGGCGGGCGCGGCGGCGCGCGTGCATCTCACCGCGCTCAGCCGCGACGACGTGCACCGCGCGCTGGCTCGCCTGCCCGCCAACACGTCGGCGGGGCCGGACGGGATACCGGGGTTCGTTGTCAAAGACTGTCGGGCAGTATTAGAAGAGCCGCTGTTTTTTATTTATAACTTGTGCCTAGCAGAGGCTACGTTCCCGGATAGCTGGAAGGTTACGCGTGTGGTGCCGGTACCGAAGGGAAAGACTAGTTCCAGCGTTGAAGACTACCGCCCGGTGGCTATTCTATCTGCTTTTGCAAAAGTTTTCGAATCTGCGTTGCAACAGCGGATATATCGCGAAATATCGGGCATAATGTCAGATTGTCAACACGGTTTTAGGCCCGCGCATAGTACAACTAGCAACCTGTTGAACTTCATGTCTCATGTGGTCCCTCATGTCGATTCGGGCAAAAGTGTTGATGCGGCGTACTTCGACTTTAAAAAAGCATTTGACACGGTGGATGGAGATGTTGTGCTCATAAAGTTGGCTAAAATGGGATTCACACCTCATTCCCTTCATCTGTTTGCCAGCTATCTCGGAAACCGACGTCAGTATGTTAGTTTTAATGGATGTAATTCTCACGAGTACCCTACTCACTCGGGAATTAGCCAGGGTAGTAACTTGGGACCTTTGGAGTTTTTAATTATGGTTAACGATCTTCCGAAAGTAGTGAAACACGCGACTTGTCTTCTGTTCGCCGATGACATGAAATTGGTACTACCAATAAACACTCTAGACGATTATGGGAAATTCCAAAGAGACGTTAATGCCATAGACCAATGGAGCCAGGCGAATAAATTGCAACTCAACTTAAATAAATGTGTTACTATCACGTACAGTAGGCAACGTAATCCACACCACCAGCAGTACGAGTTGAGCGGAGTAGTGCTGTCACGGGTTCAGCAAATTAGGGATCTCGGAGTTACTTTTAGCTCAGACTTGTCGTTTCGTAATCACATTGTAGACATTTGTAAAAAAGCATTTAGGACACTCGGATTTGTATTACGTACAACCCGACAGTTCTCGAATATAGATGCTATAAAAGCTCTCTACAATTCACTGGTACGAAGTAAATTGGAGTTTAATGCGGTCATCTGGTCTCCACATGAAGTGAAATATCGCTCCATGGTGGAGAAAATACAAAATAAATTCATTAGATTTTTATATCTAAAGCTTTATGGCGTTTATCCGTACTATCCGTTGATGTACCCTACTCTATTTATTTTGGGTATGGTAGGGTACAACAAACTGGAGGTTAGGAGAGACTTAACTTTATTATTGTATTGTTTAAAAATACTTAGAGGAATTATTCATAACCCTAGGATTTTGTCTGAGTTACAACTTATAGTTCCTAGCAGTACTCTGAGACGGCGCAGGGATAGGTTGTTCGCACTTCCATCTTCGCGGACCAATCTGTCCAGTGAAAATGCTTTTGCTCGTGCATTGAACGCGATGAACCAGGTATCTGAGCGTGTTGATATATTTTCGTGCACGCTGGCTGAACTTACGAAAGCTAGTTTGCATTATTTATGTTATGAATAACAGTATTTAAGAATCCAGAGTATATGTAGGCTTAAAAAATATTCTGTATAAATTAGTAGTGTAATATAGCTGTATTAGATCTTTTATCTGTAATGGTTAAATTTTTGTGTTAATAAATAAATAAATAAATAAATAAATAAAAATAATTTGGGAGGGTTTTTAATAATATAATAGCAACCGTGATAGCCCAGTGGGTAGAACACTCGGTTATCGTGCAAACGACTAGTGTTCAAATCCTGGGTCGGGCCTATACCAATTTGTCTTTTCTAAAGACATATGTGTGGTTAATTTATCATGGTTGTTAACGGTGAGGGAAAACATCGTGAGGAAACCCACATGGCTGAGTTGTACTTAGTCATGTGACAGTGTATTCGTACAAAACGGCGATAGGCCTGCCCCCTATCACGTGAGTACACTGTCCATGCAAAACGTGGGTACTCTGAACACCAGGTGACAAAGTCACGTGATGTTCAGAAGTATTAGTACCTCTGCCAACCCCTTCGGGGATATTCGGCGTGAACGTTTATGTTATGTTATATGTTTTAATAATATTTATTTTTTCCAGGGTGCTGTATGGAAACAAAATAAAGGAGTTGCCTTCTGGCATTTTCCATGGTTTATCGTCCTTGCAGTTGTTGTAAGTATCGTCATTTCATCATATTTTCATTAGGCCAGAGTGTAAAGTTCTACACCAAAATAAAATTAGTTTTTTTATACTTGAAGACAGTACCAATTTTTTTATGTTGCATCAATAGGAACAACATTTTTATATACTTAATAATATATATAACCGCGTCTGTCTGTTGTGCAATCATATTGATACATACTTTACCCATTAAGGTAAAATTGTATAGAGATTTGAACATTGTATATTTTTGTGTATAGTGTTATGCTAAACCGATAATTAACAGCCAAAATAAACCATTTAATTTGTTTTATTTTCAGATTATTGAACTCGAACGAAATCACATGCATCAGAAAAGACACATTCAGAGATCTGCAGAATCTAAAATTGCTGTGAGTATTAATATTAAACTACGTTGACACTACATATATAAGGGTACACCTTTACTTAATCACTTACTTGTATGATTTATTGAAAGCTTTGATTTTAATGAGAAAGGCTCTGCGCAGCCATTTTTTAACCCTTTAGTTTCTTTTTGCGAAATGATGGTACCTCCTCTTATAACATTTGATATCACAATCACGATGTATAACAATGAAAACTCACTGATTTCAAAAAACATACGTACTCACGACCACAAATACCAAAAGGGGTAGCCAGAGCTTCAGAGCTCGAAACTCCACAGCCACATTAGGAAGTTGATAGAGGACGAAATGCTAGAAATAAAGTATCGTTGGTGATGAGTTTCCAACCATATCGCCCGAAAACCACTTAAAAAAAGCATCATTTTTAGTCGCTTTTTACGACACCCGTGGGTAGAAAGGGGTAGGCACAACTGCTACACGGCAAAACTACAAAATTATTATTAGTTAAAAAAACTATTTTAAGAAAATTAAGACATTTAAAACATATTGTTAGCAGCTGGAGTTTTGATAAAATACATTGATTTCCAGTAATTCTTTTTGATGTCTTCCTCATTGCTGTTAATCTTTATTGAAGCCACTTTATTGCAGCTGATAAATCCAAACTTGCTGCCATTCGGAGCTAGAAAGCCTCAAACTACAGGATGATTTATCGTAGTCATACCAATATTATCACAATTAAAATTACAATTAAATTTAAATCATTCTGTCCAAAAAATACTAATTTAATCAAATTTAATTTAAATTACGTTTTCAAGCTTATCTGACTTTATCTTTAAAAACAGCTATAATTTTAGAAAGGCATAGACCTAATGTCTGTGTACTCACCATAAATTCCCATAAGGGTATCTGTATATCGATTGCTACTTTGTACGATCATAGTAAACCTCGCAAACTTATGCACTTAAGGGCCTCCCCGCATTTTGCAGCTATTGCGCTCACTCTTACGTCAAATTCACTGAGAGTGACAGGGACGGAAAAAACGCGCGCGCAGGATAAAATGTAGTTTATTTAGTTTTATTGAATAACTATAATGTTTAAATGAAAAGTTAAACATCAAAGTTACAGATCTTAAAGCTACGCGTATATAGACCCATAATGCTTTCACATGTATGTTATGCCAGTGGAGTCTATACGGTTTTTATGAAAACAAAGCATGTTCCAATTCAATTTTTTTCATCATATTTTTAACAAATAGAATTAAAATGTTAAACATCAAATTTTAACACCATGAACTAATCACCAACATATATTTTATTCATGTCATATCAATATCATCAAATCAGACTTTAT
Source organism: Bedellia somnulentella (assembly GCA_963576735.1). Classification (NCBI taxonomy): domain Eukaryota; kingdom Metazoa; phylum Arthropoda; class Insecta; order Lepidoptera; family Bedelliidae; genus Bedellia; species Bedellia somnulentella. The sequence continues at coordinate 15,262 of CAUYWD010000470.1, read as the reverse complement.
AGAATTTCCAAACAATCAAAATCAACCTATATTTCCGGGGACGCCCTTAAAAACATGTTATACTTACTTAAGTTAGGGAAAATCGTAATCAAAACTAACATGCATACATACATATACTCACGGCTATATTTCTCTAGAAGGGGTAGCCAGAGCTAAGGAATTATAAATTCCTCAGCCACTTTTGGCAGTTGAGTGTTGAAAAATGTTAAAAATAATGGTTTTTGGTGACGGGTATCCAACCGCACCGCCCAAAAATCCAATAAAAAGCCCCAATAACCTTAGTCGCCTCTTACGACACCCGTGGGTAGAAAGGGGTAGCGACTTTCTAAGCCGGCACTACACGGCAAAACTAACATCCGCAATAAAAAAAAATAGAATCAGATATAATCGGCGATTTTTGTATTACTTGACTCACTTTATATATGTTTATTTCAGATCATTATATGACAATAACATCAAAAACGTGCCCAACGGAACTTTTGATTCTTTGACTGGAATACAAACTCTGTAAGTACATACATACATATACTCACGGCTGTAAATCCCATGAAGGGGTAGCCAGAGCTAGGAAATCAGAAATTCCCCAGCCACTTTTGGAAGTTGTGTGGAGAAAAGATGGTAAAATAAAGGTTGTTGGTGATGGATCTCCAACCGCATCGGCCAAAATCCGTTGAAAGCCCCAATACCGTTAGTCGCCTCTTACGTGCACCCACCAGAAGAAATAGGGTAGTGCTATTCTAAGCCGACACTACACAGCAGTTTTTAGTACATTTTATTAATATATGAAAATTACTTTCTCGATATATTACCCCAAGGTTATCGTGCAAACGACTAGTGTTCAAATCCTGGGTCGGGCCTACACCAATTTGTCTTTTCTAAAGACATATGTATGGTTAATTTATCATGGTTGTTAACGGTGAGGGAAAACAACGTGAGGAAACCCACATGGCTGAGTTGTACTTAGTCATGCGACAGTGTATTCATACAAAACGGCGATAGGCCTGCCCCCTATCACGTGAGTACACTGTCCATGCAAAACGTGGGTACTATGAACACCAGGTGACAAAGTCACGTGATGTTCAGAAGTATTAGTACCTCTGCCAAGCCCTTCGGGGATATTCGGCGTGAACGTTTATGTTATGTTATGTTTAGTTGCCCCAAGATTCCTGTAAATTTACATACATACATATACTCACGGCTATATTTCCTTTGAAGGGGTAACCAGAGCTAAGGAATTATAAATTCCTCAGCCACTTTTGGAAGTTGAGTGGGGAAAAGATGGTAAAAATAAAGGTTTTTGGTGATGGGTCTCCAACCGCATCGCCCAAAAATCCAATAAAAAGCCCCAATACCGTTAGTCGCCTCTTACGACACCCGTGGGTAGAAAGGGGTAGCGACATTCTAAGCCGGCACTACACGGCCTGTAAATTTATGTAATGATAATAAGTCACCGACATAAAAAATCCATGACAACGTTTTGCTAGCTTAGCGGTTAGACCCCATATCAGATCCAACAGATTTCAAACCTAAGTCCGATATCTCTGCACATCTACTTTGAATACATAATTCTTAGTACACCATATCTCTGCCAGCCACCTCGGCCGTAACCCGTTCACCTGCGACTGTTCTCTGCGCTGGCTGGCCGCGTACCTCCGCAAGAACCCGATCGAGACCTCAGGGGCCAAGTGCGAGGGGCCTAAGAGGCTGGCACGGAAGAGGATTGATGCTCTAAGGGAGGATAATTTCAAGTGTAAACGTAAGTGGTTTTGGTGTTTAAAGGTTGATTGTTTGTTTTGTTTGGTAGAATTACTTTTTGTAGAAATCAGTGATTTGTTTAGTGAACACACATAAATTCATCGATATAAATCCCAATAAATAGTGGGCCAGAGCTTCAAAATTGGTTAGTCGCTTTTAGAACTTCAGTCAGAAAATAATGTAGAGTAAATTTAAATCTTTTTGTTCATGAAAACCTCATGTGGGGATTATTACTAATAAATAAAGGAAAGAAAAATTTCGACACAGGCGGGGATCGAACCCGCGACCTCGGGTAAACGCCAACTGAGCTACCGTTCGGAGGTAGGAAACGCAAACACTACTTAAACGTGTAAAAGAAATAAAGGATAAAAGAATTTCGCACTGGCAGCCATTAACACGGTAGCTCAGTTAGCAGAGCGTCGGGGCGTTTACCCGAGGTCGCGGGTTCGATCCCCGCCTGTGTCGAAATTTTTCTTTCCTTTATTTATTTATTAATGTAGAGTAAAGGTAATCGGCGATGGGTTTCCAACCGTATCGTTAAATATTACTTGGTAGCCCCAACATCCTAAGTCACTTCTTACGACAATATTACCTCGGTTTACTTACTTACTTATACTCACGCCCATTATTCCCATTGAGGTAGGCAGAGACTATCGATCGCCACTTAGTACGATCTTGACAAACCTCTCTTGCTTCCCTTACATTCATTATTCTTCTCATACATGCTCTTTTATTCTTCTCACTTCGGACCCCCGCCTTTATAAGAACGTTTTCTATCTGGTCTAGAAACGTTTTACGAGGCCGTCCTCTACTAACATTCCCATCCACATTGGCTCTATATATCTCTTTCGCTACTTTATTTTTATCCATCCTCTCCATGTGCCCAAACCACCTTAACATTCCTTTTTCTATTACTTCGAGAATTATGGGTTAGTGCTATTCTAAACTGACATAACATTGATGTGCTCTCGTCTAGATTATTATAACATTGATGTACTTACGTTATGCAATAACGTAGGTAGTTACGTTTTATAATTAACAATCTTTACTTATTAATACATAACATAACATAAACATTCACGCTGAATATCCCCGAAGGGGTTGGCAGAGGTACTAATACTTCTGAACATCACGTGACTTTGTCACCTGGTGTTCAGAGTACCCACGTTTTGCATGGACAGTGTACTCACGTGATAGAGGGCACGCCTATCGCCGTTTTGTACGAATACACCGTCACATGACTAAGTACAACTCAGCCATGTGGGTTTCTTCACGATGTTTTCCCTCACCGTTAACAACCATGATAAATTAACCACACATATGTCTTTAGAAAAGACAAATAGGTGTAGGCCCGACCCAGGATTTGAACACTAGTCGTTTGCACGATAACCGAGTGTTCTACCCACTGGGCTATCACGGTTGCTATTATTAATACCTTCTAAATCAAATATCCAACTTTACACAATAAATAACATATTTTTTCAGCCGGCGAAGAAACCCCTAATTCCTGCAGTTCAGTGCTCTCATGTCCATCCTCCTGTTCTTGCGAGGGCGTAGGCAGGGCCGTCATTGTAAACTGCGCGAAGATCGGACTGAAGGATGTGCCTAGAGATATGCCGGTCAATACGGAGGCTCTGTAAGTAATTTATCCTTAAATATAAATGATATTATTTCTTCTTCTTCTATTGATGGCTATAAACGAAGCTAGAGAGTTTTGCCAGGATCATACGAAGTGGCGATGGATAGTCAGTGCCTTCCACAATGGGAACGAATGCCGTAAGTATATGTTATAAATATATATATATATATATATATATATATATATATATATATATAACATAAACGTTCACGCCGTTTTTCCCCGAAGGGGTTGGCAGAGGTACCAATACTTCTGAACTCACATGGCAGTGCCATCTAGTGTCCAGAGAAGGTACCCACGTTTTGCTTAGACAGTGTACTCACGTGATAGGGGGCAGCCCTATCGCCGTTTTGTACGAATACACTGTCACATGACTAAGTACAACTCAGCCATGTGGGTTTCCTCACGATGTTTTCCCTCACCGTTAACAACCATGATAAATTATATGTGCGCTCCGGCTTCGCACGGACGGTGTTAAGTATTTTTACTACTGAATCCCTTTGATGGTGAAAGAAATTTTGAAATCGGTTTGTCGGTTGCGCAGCTTACCGACAAAAGACATACAACCAAATCTTTCCTCTTTCTAATCATTTCGTTAACTTGAAAAAATATAATTTAAATCTTTTTGTTCATGAAAACCTCATGTGGGGATTATTACTAATAAATAAAGAATAAATAAAGGAAAGATGTCCCGCCTGTGTCGAGATTTTTCTTTCCTTTATTTATTCTTTATTTATTTGAAAAAATATATATCCATTAGTGCCGATTTTTATGCCATTATGCGCAAAAAAGCCGTTTCGTTGCTCTGCAAAGTGTGGAGCAGCCCTAATTCTATCCTGAGGGCCATAGCAGGGCGGTACAACCATTATAGTGCAGAACCTTTCTCACTGATTAGTAAAACTCAAATTTTCTGTTTAAGTTCTAATTTTGTAGATAGATAGGCTAAGGTAATACAGTTACTAACACTATGGACCCCTGTTGTCTGATTAAATAAATATTACATACATACATACATATACTCACGGCTATAAATCCCTTGAAGGGGTAGCCAGAGCTAAGGAATTTGCATCGGGAAAAGATGGTGAAATAAAGATTGTTGGTGATGGGTCTCCAACCGCATCGCCCAAAAATCTCTTAAAAGCCCGAATCCGTTAGTCGTCTCTTACGTACACCCACCGGAAGAAATGGGGTAGTGCTATTCTAAGCCGACACTACACAGCAAAAAATATTTTTATTAGGATTTTACTTGTAACCTTTTTGTTAAACCAGGATCAATCGGAAGTCTTCTGTGTCATTATGAATCTTAGTATCTGTTGTTTTAACGAATGTATGAACCCGTGATATATTAGTTTATTTTGTTTCCAGAATAATGCCAGATAATAACTTGGAACAGATCAAATCAGATGGACTATTTGGAAGACTGCAAGATATGATCAAGTTGGATTTGAGAAATAACGGTAAGGTTTATCTTAAGTTAAAGTACATGACATGATACATAAAATAAGCTAACTTAAGGGAAAGGCTGTTTATTTCTAAATATCTTTTGCCCGCGCAACTATTACTAAAATTACATATATACTCACGGCCAAATATCCCAAAAAGGGGTAGCCAGAACTTCAGAGCTAGAAACTCATCAGCCACATTTGGAAGTTGATAGGGGACAAGATGGTAGAAATAAAGAATCCTTGGTGATGGGTCTCTAACCGCATCGCCCAAAAACCACTTAAAATAGCCCCATACCCTTAGTCGCCTCTTACCACACCCGTGGGTAGAAAGGGGTAGTGACATTCTAAGCCGGCACTACACGGCAAAATAATCCTTATAGCATGATTCAGTATACACGTGCGACGACAGGACGCGATGGCTTATTTCATGTATAAGTTTGGTGTTTATATACCGATTTCTATTATTCTTTTTTTTTTTGGATAGGTAATAATGTTACGTACCGGGTTCTTAATTTGGTAAATACCAGTCACACTTTCGTGCAATAAGGTGTAATTATATTTATTGACCAATAACGCACTTTACACAACACAACACTATCGATAATTAACTATCGATACTCGCACTAATTAACAACACTAATTTACTCCGTTATAGTAACACTGTCCACACCGTTAAGCTTATTTCCGTAATCCGTATATCACTGCACTGTCGTATTTAATTTCTTCGCTCTAGTATTTCGCTTGTTCTCGCTTTAGTTCTTCGCACTCGAATAACTCCGTAGCACGCGTTGCTCTTTATATATGCCAAATCTCAAATACGCGAATATTACAGAAAGTTCTAGTACCACATTCTCGAAAAGTCGATATTCGAGAAACATCTAGTAATTCCTTTTTTTACTTATTAAAATACTAGTAACGCCATCTGTTCTCTAGTAGTGACACTTCCTTCAGCAACAGATATCATGGCGACTCATTAAATACTAGTAACGCCATCTAGTATAATCTAGTAGTGGCAAATCCTATCTCCTACTTGCGAACAGATGTCGTAACATTACCCCCTCCTTACATTAATACTCGTCCCGAGTATTATTGCTTCCATGGTACTTCGCAAGTCGATCGATGTGAACTATTTTCGAAGCCCCTCTAGGTTGGCGTTGAATTCTGTACGTTACATCGTTTATTCTAGTGACCACCTTGTACGGTCCTTCCCACCTATTTTGTAACTTAGGGGACTTCCCTTTCTGGCGAGTTGGATTGTGTAACCAGACGAGCATACCCTCTTCGAAACGCGGCGTGTTAGCTTTACGGTCATATCTGGTTTTCATCTTTTCACTAGCATGTAAACCATTTTCACGCACTAGGGAATGTACATCTTGCATTCTTTCCCTCAAATCGCTTACATATTCAGTTACACTCTGCGGCTCATCTGGTGACCCTCCTGTCAACAAATCTACAGGCAATCGTAGCTCTCTTCCGAAATTGACGAAAGCAGGTGTTTCCTTCGTGCTTTCGTGAACAGCTGACCGGTAAGACAGTAAAAATAATGGAATGTGTTTGTCCCAGTCCTTCTGATGTTTTTCAACCATCTTCGCCAACTGTCTCTCCAGTGTTTGGTTGAACCTCTCCACCATTCCATCTGACTGAGGATGATATGGCGTCGTCCTGGTTTTATGCATTCCAAGTAGTTTGCACACCTCTTGAAATACTTGTGACTCAAAATTTGTTCCCTGGTCAGAGTGTATCTCCAGGGGCACGCCAAATCGACAGATCACTTCCTCAACCAGTTTTGTAGCCACAGCTATTGCTTCTTGATAGGGTATGGCAAACACTTCAGGCCACTTAGTGAAGTAATCCATCACCACCATGAAATATTTATTTCCGGACTCTGATTGTGGAAACGGTCCAGCCACATCAACGGCAATCCTCTCCCAGGGAGCTCCCACATTGTACAACCGTAATCCCCCTCTACTCCGGGTCTGCGGACCTTTCACCGCGGCACACGTTGTACATTTCCGGCACCAGTCCTGTACGTCGTCCCTACAATGAAGCCAGTAAAACTTCGCACGAACCTTCTGCAACGTACGATTTACCCCAAGATGCCCGCCCGAAACACGGTCATGTGTTTCCCGCAGTACATCTTTAACCTTGGCTCTGGGCACGACCAATTGTAGGTGCTCTTCCTTACCGTTGGGTTTCTCCCACCTCCGGTACAGTAGACCATTGATCAGAACCAGGCTGTTCCATTGCGCCCAGTAAGCTTTCGTACTCACTCCTGTGGACGCTACTTCACTCCAAGCCGGTTGATCGTGTTTTTCCTTCTTCCATTTCATGATGGGTCTGAGGTTCTCATCTTCTTCTTGGGCCTTCTGCATAGCTTCTGTTTCCCATCCATCCAATGGACAAATTCGAGTCACTTTCACGACCTCCTCCTTCGACTCTTGCTTCCGGCAATGTTTACAGTCTTCCGGACACGGTCTACGTGAAAGCGCGTCTGCGTTGCCATGAGATTTACCACTACGGTGCTCGATAGAAAAGTCATACTCTTGTAGCTGTTCGATCCATCGAGCTACCTGTCCTTCCGGGTTTTTGAACTGGAGAAGCCATTTCAGTGCAGCATGATCAGTTCGAAGCTTGAACGGTCTCCCAATCAAATATAGAAGTTCCTTTCTCGTGACGCAGTAGTTTCTTTCCACTTTAGATAGAGACTTGCTGAAATATCCGATCACAACTTCCTTGTCACCTTGGATCTGTGATAACACTCCACCAATAGCCATATTACTAGCATCGCTGTCAACGATGTACTGTCCCTCTGGCTGTGGATATCCAAGGATAGGTGTCTCGCAAAGCCTCTTCTTCAGCTCATTGAAAGATAACTCGCATTCATCATCCCGAGAGAAGGTTTTCTTATCTTCAGTCAACCGATGCAATGGTTTGGCGATCTCAGAAAACCCTTTTACAAAACGTCGATAGTACGAGCAAAGGCCGAGAAAAGCTCGCACGTCTGTTTTGTCCTTTGGCGTCGGCCATTTCTGCACAGCTTCCACCTTTTCCGGATCCGTCTGAATTCCTTCTCGGCTGATTACGTGTCCTAAATAGTTCACTGAAGTTCTAAACAGCCGGCACTTCTTCGGATTCAGTTTCAGGTTTGCTCCACGAATTTTCTGAAAGACTTGTTCCAGGTTCTTGAGATGGTCTTGGAAGCTTTTGCCTATTATGACCACGTCGTCAAGGTACACCAGGCAAGCCTCGCCAACCAATCCCGCCAACGCACACTCCATAAGCCTTTCAAAAGTAGCTGGCGCGTTGTAGAGACCGAAAGGCATGACGTTAAACTGCCACAAACCCTTTCCAGTTGAAAACGCAGTCTTCTCTTTATCAGTCGGATGTATTTCCACCTGCCAGTAGCCTGACTTGCAGTCCAGGGTTGAAAACCACTTCATGCCACTCAAAGTATCCAGAGTGTCATCTATTCTTGGCAAAGGATAGCTGTCCTTCTTTGTCACGTTGTTCAGTTGCCTGTAGTCAACACAAAACCGTGTGCTTCCATTTTTCTTCTTAACAAGAACCACTGGAGAACACCACGGACTGGAGGACGGACTAATGACCTTCTTCTTTTTCATGTCTTCGAGCAATTCTTCAACTTCTTTCTCCTTAGCGATTGGGATTCTCCTTGCTCTCTGTCTAATAGGTCTTTCGTCCCCTGTATCAATTCTGTGTTGCACTAAAGATGTTCTGCCTAAGTCCTCTTCTGCATTTGAGAAGATGTCAGCATATTTCACCAGCAACTGTTTAACCTTGATCCTCTCCAAGTAAGATAAGTCATCCTGGATCTCACTTAACAAGTCAGTTACAGTTGAATTATCGACTTTCACTTTGACTTTCCCATTTGGAGAATGACAGCTCCTCATCCAGACTACTTCTTCACACTGACCAACTACTTCACCCCGCTTAAGCTGTACATCTTCTTGGTCAAGGTTGACTACCTTCACTATTGCCGTCTTGTTGCTTGTAACCAAAGTTCTTGCTGTCAGAAATTTCCTTGGCCCGTTCTTCCCTGTCTCTTCAATCAACACACAACGATGCCTCTTCTTCTCGCTGTCTACAGGTAACATCACCGGAACCAACTTCTGAGAACGCGCAGGAATATTGATGGTTTTCAAGCATTTCACTTCACCGACGGGACCACCCAGTATAAAGATTTCTTCCTGGCCACACTTGAAAATTCCTCTCGTTATGTCAATCCGGCAGTTATATTTCTTCATGAAGTCCAGTCCTAGTATGCATTCATCCATTATCTCAGCCACAATGACTTGATGAGTATACGACGTCTCGCCAACCATCATCCTGACTGAGAGTTCACCAAGGACAGGTATTCGCTGGCCAGAGGCGGAGAGTAGCCGACACTTAGTATCTCTGCTATACTTGATATTCGCTGCTTTCACCAGTGCCGGATTGATCACCGTTCTAGACGCTCCAGTATCAAGGGTCATCTTACAGTCTTGATCATTGACACAGCCCAATATCACCAAACTGTTCCCGTTACAGTACTTGTGAGATGGTCATTGTCGGGGCTTTCTCCTCTCTAGCCAGCACCTGCCCCCCGGTCCTGGCTAATGCTCGTTTCCCTGGACGTTTGCGGCAGGAGCCTCTGCCTGCCTCTTTTCTTCCTTCCTCAGCGGGCAACTTAATCTCAAATGGCCCCTTTTCCCGCAGCCATAACAAATCGGTCCAGTACTCCTTCCGACGGGTGCTTTAATGACCTTGAAGTCCTCATTTGCTTCCGCAATCTCACGAAGTCGATGAGTTTGGCGCGTATCCTGGCGGCAAGCTTCAACTTCTAGAGCGTTCGCCAAGGCATCCTTGAGAGACGTGTGGTGTTGAAGTCTCACCGCTGTTCTCACTTCGATATCTCTGATGCCGTCGACGAATGCTTGCACCAGGTTCATTTCCACCGTCTTCGGATCTGCACTGGGATAGGCCTTGCGGACGAGCTTCTCGATTTCAAGGGCCCACTGCTGAAGTCCCTCTCCGGAACGCTGGACCCTATCACGCAGCTGAGCGCGGAACACGTGCTCCAGGTGTCGCTCTCCATAGCGAGACTCCAACGCATCCAGCAGGTCCTTGAAACCACCACTCGGAGTCGGCAGCGCCTCTATTACTGACAGTGCTTGACCTCGGAGCGCCACCGTCAGTGCAGTCAAACACTGTTCATCAGTCCAACCATTGGCAGCCGCAACAGTCTGGAACTGATGTCTATACGCCGACCAGGATGTTGTTCCGTCGTAGGGAGGAACCTTCACACGAGGACCATGGACAGCTACTACATTCTCACTGGAGACAACCTTGACCGGTCGTGATTCAAGCTGCAGAACCCTTTTCTCCATTCCGCGGAAGTCGGTCTTCATGTCATCGATATCTTTCTCAATAGTGGTTACCTGCTCCTTCATCTGCTCTACGTCTTTTTCCACAGTAACCACCCTACCACTGACTTCATTGACCGCAGTGAGAACTTGTGAGAACTTAGTTTGCTGTTCCTCGCGCAACTCACGAACTTCTTGTTTCACAACACCCTGTACCTCCGAATGTATGTTTTTCACAACATCCTGTATGCTTTGTTGTGCTTCACGCATGCTTTGAAACATTTCAACTATCATCGCCAAGTCAGTATTAGTTGCGGCCGCCGGCGCCGTTGATGTAGACGGCGCGTTAGTCACCGCGGACGTCTCCTCTGGAATGTCACTCCGAGGGTTCGTGACCGATGACCTCATTTCCGACAGCTGTTCACCCTCTGCGGCTTTCTGAGCGCGTGTCTTCACACCCTCTCTTCCGTCTTCCTTCGGCATAACTGGCATCTTCAAATCCACTTCTGTCACCAATTGTTACGTACCGGGTTCTTAATTTGGTAAATACCAGTCACACTTTCGTGCAATAAGGTGTAATTATATTTATTGACCAATAACGCACTTTACACAACACAACAAACACTATCGATAATTAACTATCGATACTCGCACTAATTAACAACACTAATTTACTCCGTTATAGTAACACTGTCCACACCGTTAAGCTTATTTCCGTAATCCTTATATCACTGCACTGTCGTATTTAATTTCTTCGCTCTAGTATTTCGCTTGTTCTCGCTTTAGCTCTTCGCACTCGAATAACTCCGTAGCACGCGTTGCTCTTTATATATGCCAAATCTCAAATACGCGAATATTACAGAAAGTTCTAGTACCACATTCTCGAAAAGTCGATATTCGAGAAACATCTAGTAATTCCTTTTTTTACTTATTAAAATACTAGTAACGCCATCTGTTCTCTAGTAGTGACACTTCCTTCAGCAACAGATATCATGGCGACTCATTAAATACTAGTAACGCCATCTAGTATAATCTAGTAGTGGCAAATCCTATCTCCTACTTGCGAACAGATGTCGTAACAATAATGTAAACTTTATTGAGATTAAATGAGAGATGAATGAGAGAACTATAAACGTAAGAGTAAACAAATATAATCAGAATGCTCTGAACTGCTAAGCTATCAGGAGTTACACGTGTTATTGTGAGTCAACCATAAGAGATTTGCTGTTGAAGGATATTTTTATACAATTTTATGTAGAATATTTCCGTCATGCATGATTTCTATGTAACTATAACCATTAGGGCTGCACACACGACGGAAGCTTAAAGAATGGAGTAACTTTCCCCGATTTCCCAAAATTTCCCTTTACTACTCTGCTGAAAAGTACACTATAACCTGCCCAGGAATATGAAGAATAATCCTACCAAGTTTCGTTAAAATCCGTCAAGTAGTTTTTGTTTCCATAAGGAACATACAAACCGACGACAGACAGACAGACAGACAAAAATTTTGCTGATTTCATTTTTGGCATTAGTATCGATCACTAATCACCCCCTGATAGTTATTTTGAAAATATATTTAATGTACAGAATTGACCTCTCTACAGATTTATTATAAGTATAGATTAAAGAAAGGGAAAATTAGGAAAAGAGGTTCCTTACTGAGGGACTCAACAGAATGAATTGTGTACTTAACTCAACTATAACGTTCATGCCGTATAATCCCGAAGGGGTTGGCAGAGGTACTAATACTTCTGACCATCACGTGAAATTTTCACCTGGTGTTCAGAGTACCCACGTTTTACTTGGATAATGTACTCACGTGGTAGGGGGCAGGCCTATCGCCGTTTTGTACAAATACACTTTCACATGACAAAGTACAACTCAGCCATGTGGGTTTCCTCACGATGTTTTCCCTCACCGTTAACAACCAGTATAAATTAACTACACGTATGACTTTAGAAAAGACAAAATGGTGTAGGCCCGACCTTGGATTTGAACCCTTATCGTCTGCATGATAAGCGGTATTCTACCCACTGAGCTTTCACTGTCGTCTTTACAACTTGTCACGGAAATTTATTATACCCACTTTTCATGAGTTGTTGTTTAATTTTGATTATAAAAGTTGTTCATGTCTTGATAAATTCTAATAGATTTTATTCTTTCGTAGTTAATCCATTCTGGCTGCACACACTCGTAAATAAGAATGATTTTGCATATTTATACATTACGTGTTACAAAGGGCATATTATGCCGACATTCCAGGCTACTACCGCGGTATTAGTCGTTATTCCTCCCTATATAGGTTAGATTGGTGGGGAAGTAGATGGATTGTGAGGATTCCTAGTTGTGAATCAGACATTTTATAGCTATATCAAATATATCTTTGCAGGTATAAGAATAATAGAAGACAACGCGTTCGACGGCGCCGCCAATATCCAGGAGCTGTTGTTGGATGGAAACGAGCTGGCCACCATCGGGGATAAGATGTTCCAGGGATTGCATAGTCTTGCCACTTTGTGAGTATACATTTGGGCCTTCAACGGTAGATTCATTAAATTTAACACTTGACGTTAAAAAAATTATAGTGTTTAACTTTATTTTTGAAAAGTAAGCTAAAGTTCTTTTTTCATTTGAATCCCATATACATACATATATCAGCAGAGCAAGCACGAGCACTATTTTATCGACACGATAACGGTTAGAATGAGATGGCAGTATACGATACTAAGTAAGTGCGTAAGAGATAGCTGCTTTATCTCACGCGATAACTAGTTTAGACGCGGCTCGTGCTTGCCCTACAGGTGTAAAAATTTTGCCAGAACTTAAGAATTGGCAAGTCTTGTGAAAGTTGAGTGTAAGATAGTAAAATAAAGGATTGAATACCCCCAAAACCCAGCCACCTAAACATTCTTTCCTTGATCTTCTTTTCTTTTCTTTCCAAACAATTTATCCTACTAAATAATCTTCAGCAATATACTTTCGTTAAAAAAAATATAGTATTGGCTTTTTCTATTAACTTTAATGGTGACTTTATTCATACAAATCACATTCACGTAAAATCAAATGTTTTAAGCCATAACTATTCATAGAAATATTAGTCCTAACACTGAAATAATACTCTGCATGTTCTCCTTATTTCGCTACTTTGTCCAACCACGTTCTACATGTGGCTTTATTAAAGGAAGAACAACTTACAAACATAATCATATTTAACAATTTTTTAATTTGTTTTTCAGATCTCTAGCCGAAAACAAGATAACATGTATAACTCCTGGGGCTTTCGATCATCTCACTATGCTGGCAAATCTGTAAGTTCTATTTTATTAGCATATAGTTTCCGGGAGGAAAAGTATCATATTTCTTAATTTGGGTCATTATCTAGCATTCTGTCATATTTTATTCATATACATTATGTACTTGAGGAGCCTTTTCGCCTCAAACACACAAACATCCAAACATCCGAACTTTCACATTTATAATATTAATAGGATTAAATATATCGTTGAGTTAGTAACCCCTAGTACAGGTCTTACTTAGTTTGAGGCTAACTTGATCTGTGTATAATATGTCCGTATATAAAATTATCTTATTATTTTCCCATATAACCCCTACAGCAACATAGAAAGCAACCCGCTCCACTGCTCCTGCCACCTATCTTGGCTGGGCAGCTGGCTGCGGGTCGCCGGGACCACGGGAGCTGGGACGTTAATTTATCATGTGAGGGAAAACATAATGATGAAACCCACATGGCTGAGTTGTACTTAGCCATGCCACAGTGTATTTGTACAAAACGGCGATAGGCCTCCCCTATCACGTGAGTACACTGTCTAAGCAAAACGTGGGTACCTATTTTGGACACTAGATGGCGCTGTCAGGTTGTTCATAATTTCGGGGATAAACGGCGTGAACGTTTATTACTCATAAATAAAAGATGTTATTAAAGGAAAGAAAAATTTCGACACTGGCGGGGTTTGAACCCGCGACCTTCGGGTATACGCCCCCGTCGCTCTGGGCAAACCCCGCCAGTGTCGAAATTTTTCTTTCCTTTAATAACATCTTTTATTTATGAGTAATAATCCCCACATGAGGAATTCATGTCAAAAAACATTAAATTATGTGAACGTTTATGTTATTTTTATGTAATTATGTGATTTATTTACAGCAAGCTGTGTAGTGTCGGCTTAGAATAGCACTACCCCATTTCTTCCGGTGGGTGTGCGTAAAAAGCGAGTAACGGTATAGGGGCTTTTGAGGGATTTTTGGGCGATGCGGTTGGAGACCTCAATCCATCCTCAAACCATCAACCTTTACTTTACCATCTTTGCCCCACTCAAATTTCCAAAAGTGGCTGATTAATTTCTAATTCCTTTGCTCTGGCTATCCCTTCTCGTGATTTTTAGCCGTGATTATATGTATGTATGTATTTACAGCAACATAGAAAGCAATCCTCTCCACTGCTCCTGCCATCTATCGTGGCTGGGCGGCTGGCTGCGGGCGCGCGGGGTGGGGCGCGGGGCCGCGTGCGGGGCGCCGGCGCCGCTGGCTGGGACCGCCGTGCTGGATTTGGATAGCGGGGACTTTAAGTGTGCTGGTAGGTATTAAATAAAACAAAAAGAAATAAATTCATTGCTATAGTACAGAAGATATTCATACATAGAAGAATCAATCAGCGGTTGGACCAGAGCGGTCCGCGTGCCCCATAAACAAAATGGACGCCATCGAGATAGCTTGTGTTATTTATTATTACTCTCGAAAACAACGAAACAAAAGTAAAAAAAGTTCCCTGTGTCGAAGTCCATGGCTGCGACTCTCGTACAAACTCATCGGCGGCTCGCCGCAAACTAAAACCGCCAGTGCGTATAAGCAATATGGCGGCCAGCCGCGGACAGACCGCGCGGCTAGCCGCCCCCGCGGCTGGCCGCTAGTGCGCAAGAGCCCTAAGACTATAGAAAATTCACAGTTTGTCACAAACCCCCTCCGAAACAGCATTTTGCATTCACATTGGGATGTCTGAGAATGGGTTAATAACTATTTTTATGCTCCTAAGTGATAAGGGGTTT